>JAVSBV010144406.1:0-30244 GCA_033117975.1 Parotocinclus spilosoma | reverse complement strand
ACAATATATGATTGTAAAATATGAATATCAGAATCACAGCTGTGTCACCCACTTGGAACAGCGACCCATGTTGATAGTTGAAGGCAACGGCAAATATGCTGATTATGAACACAGTCTGTTCCTCTGTGCCAATTCATTCTCGGTGTAAATGTTCATGACAATGAAGCAAGTGGTGAACAATACAGTGGTGCATGCGGCAGGGAGATGTTTGTGAAACTGGAGAACTGGGCAAACCAAATTACTCAACCTCTGAAGAAACAAACGCTCTAAGCGTTTAATTCTCAACAACTATAATTTATTAACTGTTATTTATAGTACTTTAAAATACTTTAGTTTAAAAGTAATTTACTGTTAAAACTTGCTATTTCACATTATTATTATTTCACATGGTTTCACGTCTTGAATAAAGGCTTAATCTTGACAAAAACATTTTGTAATTCACTCTGGATACAAGCATGAATAAATGTAGTGGTAGCTTTAAGTACCATGGGAGATCTTGCTCATGACAAACGTAACATTAAAATTCTGTGTGTTAACTCCAACAATGTTGATTTCCTTATCCAGCCTTCACTTTATCAGATATGTTAGCATTTGATGCCCAGCCGAGCCTGAAGACACCAATTATATCATGACGTGAGTGTGGTAGTGAAGTGCAGTTCATTATTCATTCATTCACTTTTTCATCCACTTGACCTTGGACAGGGTCACAGGAGTGCCAGTGCCTAGCCGGTGGCATAGGGCCCAAGCCAGGAACAACCCTAGGCAGAATGACAATCTATCATAATGCAAATACACTCAGACACTCATGCACACTCTAGGGCACTTTAGAGACACGAATTAGCCTAGCATGTCTTTGGATTGTATGAAAAAACCCATGCAGAATGCACACAGAAAGGACCCAGACCACTCCACCTGAGTGGTCAGTAGCTCATAGCTGAGATCATAGCATAAACAATTCTGAAGGAAGTACATAGTTTACAAATATTAAACAGAAATAACAGGTCAAAAGAGAAAAACTAGTCTAAGAGACTAGGAACGCGGCCAAACCAGAAAATACACCCACGGAAAGCCATACTATGCTTTATAAAACATATATGAATACCTAAGAAGTAGAAATGTATAGACTAAAAGGCAAAATATCATACTTTTGAGACTTATCATATTAGGAGTTATGTCAGAAATGGTACATATTTTGCATAGAATATGCCCAGTCAATATAACCAAAAACCTGGATAAACATGACATAGACTCTACATTCAAACTTTCCTAAGCTATTCTAACTAAAGGGGCTTAAATTATTAAAGGTGATGAGGTCACTAAATATGAATAAGATTTTTAGACACAACAAAATGATTTATTAAGCAGGGAAAATAGGAAATATTGCATACCTCCTTTTCAAGGACTCATAGCAGCTGGTCAAGACTGTCCACTAGTGCAATGGTCTAACAGCATACAATATGAGAGGAGAAAATGAACAGCTGTTAAATACAACGCTGCTAGACCAGAACTTAGTCAGCCGTGTACCACCTCAGCACTTATTCCAAATGTCTCAGCAGTCAAATCACCTCTCCTGCTGATTCTATACACCTGTGAAAAGCAATTTCAGCAAAGTTGAATGTACGAACAGAATTGCTATAATAGAATACTATGCCTAAAACCCTTTTTGTGAAAGATAGAATGAGGTAAATCCTAGCGATCAGTCCTGATGGTCCAGGGTTCAAATTCCACCTCTGCCAAGCTGCCACAGTTGGGTCTTTAAGCGAGACCCTTAACATACCATTGCTTGGATTGTATGAGTTGTAAGTCACTCTGGATAAGGGAGTGTGTGTTTTGTATGATATGTCTTTGATTGTCAAACAGAAAAAAAGTGTTTCTGATGCAAAATGTGGTTACTGTCTGTCAGTATGATACTTAAGCATATTGTTCAGTAATAAGCTTCCTCTTCCTTCCTGCATGTGTTACATTGTTTTATGTGCCTGAATTATTTTACAAACATCCACAGGACAAATAGTTGTAATTAGCTGCTCTTCAAAACTGTGAACACCTTAAGCTCACATGCCTGCTCAATATCTCACTAAACATGACATAACCATTAATATAGATTCTGTCCTTTTTGGCTGTGCATAAACAATAAAAGTCTTTGCATAAAATTATGCCAAAATGTGCACACAGTACATTTAACATTGTTGTGTTAATAATGCAAATGCATTATTGAAATTTTACTTGACTGGGAAACTAAACACAAAATGATTAAAAACAGCTCCTGCACTTTATTCTTCTTATAGACGGCACTAACACAGTCATATACAGTAATATTCTGGTAAACCTAGAGTTGTTCTTTAAATGAGAGAGAGAGAGAGAGTGAATTAAGGATCATCTCTCTGGAGAACACTACGAAGTGCAACAGCGGTATTCTGTACAACACATCATTTGACACAAAGCTTTGCACATGGTGATCATAGTGTGAAACTACTCAGCCATGGACACCCAATCCATAAAAAAATCGAGATGAACTGTTTTTTGTGTATTTCACTGCACATTTGCTCCATGTACAATTTTAAACTTTTGCAAATGAAAATAACACACTTTAGACAGTACCATTCTGTTAGCTTTTCCTGCCTAGGCCTTCTGGGTTGAATGTTGTTGCCATTAGTTTATTCTACTTCTCAGTAATGGCACTTAAAGTTGACCTTGGCAGTACACAATTTTGAACTTGTGTGCTTCAATGACTTTTATGACTGCTTTTGTGTCTTGTTGGTGTTATTAGAGTCATATAGTATCGTTTTCTGTTGTGTATATTTTGTCTTTTTTATGTTTTTTGTTGTTTGTTCATCCTATTTTATTCAGTTTTATTCTGTTTATTGTGTTTTATTTTGTGCCTATTGTATTTCCTTATTTAAGAAGATTTTAGTACGTGCAGTATCACCACTGTAAGTAATAATCACTTAAATTTCATTAATTAAAACCGCTGGACAAACTATACAAAATGTAACAAATGTTAAATAGGTGTCAACATACTTCTGATCATGTAGTGCAGCATAGAATATTTGCCTAATTTTTAAAAACATAATACATCACAGCACTGGCATATAGGAAGTGTGTGTTTTAAAATATGCACATTTATTAGACAACTTTAGTCAAATTTAATTTCTAATAGAGAAACTGATGTTGATTTATCATTTTGTTATGGTGGGAAAGACAGAAATAACCCTATATAGGGCACTAATCCATCATAGGTCACATACAGTCACACACATTCACGCACTCACATGCTACTGCCACTTTAGTGTAATCAGTTAACTTTTGGAAGGTGGGAGGTGACCTCACACAGAAAGGACCACTCCATCTGGGATTAAAGCCAGGACCTGCACACTATGAGGTGGGGAAACTGATGTGCTTATAGAAATTCACTGTATGATCACTTTTATTTTAAGTGTCAAATTTAAAACTATATTTACATTTTCCTTTATTCGTTTTCATACCACTTAATCTAATTTGGGGTCATGGGAAGTATAAGCCTAACCAGCAGCACAAAGCACAAGGTGGGAACCAACCATAAACAGCTTAACAAGGCACATTAGACACTTTAGAAAAACATTTGACCTAACATGTGGGAGGAATGTGGAGGAAACGGATAAAGAACCCACACAGACACAAAGAGAAGTTGCATACTTCACACAGGCAAAGTCGAGGCTAGGAATCAAAAGAAAGATCTCTGGTTGATTTTGAGGTGGCAGCACTAACCCATATACATTTTTGTACATACAGTGTACAAACACAAGCCAATTTATTAGGTACACCTCTTTGTTTCTACACTCATTGCCCATTTAATCAGTCCACTTACCATATAGAAATACTTTGTAGTTTACAATTACAGACTGTAGTCCATATGTTTGTCTCTATACACCCTTATTTCCCTATTCTGTTCTGTAATGTTTAGTACCTTATCAGAGCTTTACTGGGCCAGTGGCACTGGAGTTTTTAAACACTGTGTTTATTTACTGTGCTCTCTTTTGGACACATCTACCATATTGCTCCAACATGTAGACGCAAAGTCAGGGAGAGCAGCTCATCTGTTGTTGCACAATTTGTGTTGGTCATCCTCTAATCCTAATCCAAATAAGACCTGATCTGTGCTGATCCTTTGAAAGTCCTGACCATTAGAGAACAGAATAAAGAGGACAAACAAAGTATGTAGAAAAGCAGATGGACTACTGACTGTAATTGTAGAACTATAATATTGTAAAGCTGCTTTGAAACAATGCTCCATTGTAAAAAGCGCTATATAAATACATTTGAATTGAATTGAATTGAACTACAAAGTGCATCTATATGGTCAGTGGAACTGATACATGGGCAGTGTGTGTAGAAACAAGGAGGTTCTCCCAATAAAGTGACTGGTGATTGTATGTATAGCTACATTTTGACTAGTAACAGCTTAAATTATGACACCCAATTTAGTGGTCAACAGTTTCAATTAGCTGTAAAGTACACAGCAAAACAATGTAATCTGTTTGACACATTGTGGCAGGAGTTTGTTCCTACATTTAATGTTATCTGTTTGGCCATATTTGTGGTATTGTACATTGTTCACTAGCAGTAAAAGCATGGAGTAATGCGTATTATTAATGTAAAAATATGAATGATATAAATCCCAACATTGATTAAAATAAAATTTAAAAGCATTAACCTACATGCTGTTTAGTTACAGTGGCACTGATCTAGAAGACACAGTGGGGAAAAAAAGTATTTGATACAATGCCGATTTTGAATGAATGCAAAGAATGGAGAGATCTTTAATTTTTATCATAGGTACACTTCAACTGTGAGAGACAGAATCTAAAGAAATCCAGAAAATCACATTGCATGCCAATAAAAAAATAATTATTTTTACATTTTATTGCATAAAATAAGTATTTCTATATCACCTACCTACAGCAAGAAGACACAGACTGCACTCATTACCTGTATTAATTATACCTGTTTGAAGTTGTCGCCTGTATAAAAGACACCTGCCCACACACTCAATTAATCATACTCCAAACTCTCCAAGATGACCGTCTTTTCATAAGATGACTGCCAATCTTCCTCGGTCTGGGGCTCGTAGGGTAAGGATGATTTTGAGAAAGGTCAAGAATCAGCCCAGAACTACATGGGATGACCATTAGTAACAATATGCTGTCATGGACTCCACAGGCCGTGTTTGGAGGAAGAAGAAGAATGAGAACACCGTCCAAACCGTGAAGCATGGGAACATCTTACTTTGGGGGGGGGGTTGCTTTTCTGAGAAGGGGACTGGACAACTTCAAAGTATTAAAGGGAGGATGGATGGATGGGGTCATTTATCATGAGATATTGGCTAACAACCTTCTTCCCTAAGTAAGAACATTGAAGATGAGTGGTGGCTGGATCTTCCAGCATAACAATGATCCGAAACACACAGTCAGGTTTCTTTACCGAATATTGAGTTACTTATACTCATAATACTTATTTTCCCTACTGCAGCTGCTACAACTATCAAGGAAAGACAAAGTTCATGTATATGAAGTTATAATGATTTAATTGCACAAGAGGTCTCAAGTATATCAGAGGTTTACCAATCCTGAACATGAAAATGTAAGTGCAACTCATTCACTTCTACACTATTCCTACACTAGAGCTGCAATTCTGAGGTATTTCCAGCAGTCTGGCTGCTTGACATTTCAATGGTGGTGTGAGGTGAGCCATAGAATCAGATACCATTGACAGCATAAACGCAACGAACTACCTATACCTCTAACAGGTAAAGCAATTATTGGTGGAATCTAATTATTTATATGGGTACATTTAATGTTTAAGCCATTGGGCCAGTGCAGAACTACAATGCACAAGCTCAATTAAAAGATTAATTATATTCATACAGCCTGCTTCTTCTGGGACCACAGATCCTCATTCGGAGGCAAATGTAATCATATTCTATTCATCATGTACAACAAAGTCCAGAAATACGGACGTATCACTTTGTGCTATTATGCTACAGAAACAATAAAAATCCTTAACGTAAAACAAATGCCCTTAATAGACTCTTATAAGAATGTCTGCACCCTCTTCTGTGGCCTCTGTTAATTTACTGATAGGAATATTCTAGCTCATTATTTCGACAGCAGAGTCATGTGTCATAATCAAACCAAACAACCAGCAAACATTATGTTGATTTTCAGATTCTCATGTGTAAAGTACAAAAAAATGTTGCCATCTTTATAGCGTTAATGTTGTCTGTATAAGTGATTAGTGATGGTTTAAATTTGCCATCGAGAATAACAAAAGTCAGCAGTGAAAATATATTGTGCTTTGCTACCGGATCAACACAATGTGATTGAGATTTTTTTTTTTAGAATCATTGTACAACTGAAATCATTCTGAAAGTTAAGAACCCTTTGTATAACATTTTACTTACTCTACAAAATGCACATTACAATAAAATGTACAAAAATAACACTGTTTGTAATCAAGGTTGAATGACAGAGGGTTGATTTCATAGTACCTACAGAATTGTGCAAACATGTTATTAGAGCTATTAACTGTAAAACAATATTGTAGATACTGGCAACACGTACCCTTTGGTATGGAACAGAAGCACATCCTATATCACCAGCAAATCCTGAAGCCTTTTCAGTTCAGGCCCGTATGCAGCATTGCATAGTTTTCTTTCTGCACTGATTCACCCACATCTGATGACAAGGCCTCTGTGCCAGTAGTCAGCTAGCATTTTAGTAGTTTAGGCCACTTGAAGGTGAATTTTTGAGTGATGGAAAACATAAGCAATGCATTAACATACACATGCAAATTGCATGTGCTTTATAAACGTACTCTAAGGCAGCAATCAATTATCTTAAATCAATCTGTATAAACTGCAGTACCAACATTTTAGTAGAATGCCGCTTAGGCACTGATAGTGAGCTACCTACTGTAAGATTGTCTGCACAGTTCCTCAAGGTTTACCAGACAGCTATGCCAGTGACACTCATTTTACAACATTCAGTAGTGCAAGTGTGAGATTATTCTGTCATTTCCTCTAAGCTTTGCATCTCTAGCCTCCTACATAGTCTCGGCTTTAATGGCAGTTCTGTCTTTTCCTCCTTCCAACATGTGCAGCAACACTGGCACAAGTATTCATAACAATGGAACGAAGCATGGCTTTTTTAGGAGTTTGAGTCCTCCTACATCTGAAGAAACCTTACAGACAAAACAGTCCACCATTGTACTGTACATTAGGAAAGCCCATGGCAGATCTCCTCATTAACTACAACAAGCTTCTTAAACCCTGCTGCATTAAATGCATATATATGCTGAGATTTTCAGGAAAACATAAGCAAAGCAGCAAAGATACACACAGCCCCATAATGTTCAGAGATAGGAACACCTACAGCCAGGCTGATCAGGGCTGCTCCAGTGTATTTTGACATAAATAAAACATTCACATTGTGCCAGGCTAGTGATGCCAGCAGATCTGTCAGTAGTTCCACTGCCTGATATTTTCCATATAGTCCATTTCATGAAGGACTCCTTTAATCCTCGAACACAGCCTGACTTGTCAGTGGCAATATAGCAATATTTCTGCCTAATGTTTTTGTTATGGGTGAAATCAGGACGTCTCAGTGCCATCCTGCAAACCAGTGATGCTGAAGAAAGTGGAAGAACTGTCTGAATGCTTAAAACACATGATTTATGGAAAAATCCTTGGTTATATTGGGTTTCGACCCATCTTTTCATATGCTAATGCCTATGGAATTTGGGCTCATTTCTTATGTTAAAACATATAGACACATGTATGGTCACATACTGCAGCAATAACAAATCAAAAGTGAGAGTCTACTGAGGATTTTTTTGAAACGTTCAAAAAAAGTGGTGCCACAGCCACAATTTCCAGTCAGACTTTGGTGGGAGTTTGATGATTTCTGATGTTCATGGGGAAGTTTTAATAATAGCAAAAGACTGTATAGCAAAAGATGCTTTTAAATGTTCACAGCTAATAAAAGTTAATTTCCCAAAGTGACAACCAACTGCCAGCTAATGTGACTGCTGGTCAATGTCAGTAAAATAATTTTTGCCAGTTGTGCAGCCTTTCTGTTTTTCAGCTGCATTCTCATATGATCACATCATGCTTTTCCTGTATTGATTTTGCTTGGGGCTCTGTAGCTTGTCACAAGAAGAGGATGCCTCCTCCAGCTCCTTGCATAGCACTCTGAGCTCCTTCACCTCCTTCAGCACATCTCTTGCCTGTCCCCATGTGCTGGCTGCCTCCTCCAGAAGGTGCTCCACCTCTTTTCCAGGGGCACAGTTTACCCTGTGACCACGTGCTTCATTCAGCAGTTCCTGAGTTCTTTCCAGCTTGAGCAAGATGAGCTCCTGCAGCTGGTTGACAGAGTGTGTGGGTGCTGAGGCTGAGCAGTGAGGTATTGGCCTCTTGGTGTCTGAGTGGGAAAGAATCTCATCCATGGAGGCACAGCGGCTCTTCTCAGAGGCTCTGAGCTTTTTTCCAACCCTGGGCGTTGGTGATGGTGTCTGGTTTTCACTACAGGTCCAGGAATTCTCACCTTTGCGTGGTAGGCTCTGAGATTTAATTCTGTTCTCAGCATCAGGCTGGCATCTGCAGCTGTCCACCTTTGGAGTGGGAGTCTCTTCTTCCTGAATGAGGTCAAGTGTCAGCATGCCATCTGAAGTTGATTTTGAGGCCTAAAAAACATGGGACGATTTGGAAGGCATGCCAGAAGAAAGCCTCATGTTGCATCTAACCACAAACATAAATAGCCTACTGAAACTTGTTGTTGCTAGACTATATGGTCAAGTAACTAAAAAACAGCTTTGTGAGAACACATAAGGTGGGTTTGGTATAAACATAAATATGGTTATACAGTTATACAGAAAGGACAATAAGCCCACATGAGGGTGTGTTACACTACTTTGCATCAAAGACTTGAAGTCGCATTAGATTTATAAGAAAAATGTGTATGCATATTTCTGTAACTGTATGTATTATGAATTTGGTATAAATCTAAAGAGAATCTGTACAACAACCACAGAATGAAACTTTTTAATATGAGATCATTCCAGTCCCGAGCTGAACCTTACAGACCTGTAGGTGAGATGTATGGGTCCAAATGTCCCCCAGCACCCTAAAAGATCTGGAGCTTATGTATAGTGGCTCAGATTCCTTATTCACTATTGACCAATCTCTTCAAGAATTCTAGAAGATTAGTAGTACTAGTGTTAAGAGATAAACAACTCACCACAGCCATAAGGTGTCCACGGGTGGGAAGTCTACGTGTGTGTGGGATTTTAGCTCGGTCCCGTGTGGGATGAGCCAAACAGCTCTGTTCTTCCACTGTAACCTGACGAGAAAACATCACACATTCAACCTTCACTAATGCATGTGTTCACACATTTAGCTGTAATATAATGACACATATTATATGTAGATTCGTTTGTACACACACTGAAATAGGTATAATAGATCTAATAATCAAATTGACAAAGACTAGCGTTTTATATAATATAACAATTTATATAATATTATATAATATACTGCTCACAAGATTATTAGGGGATATTTCATTTTGAAAGATGTGAAATGTGAGCAGTATACATAATATAATATTTAAATTGAAAAATTACCAGAACATGCTACTGTTAGCTAAAAGCATTTCATGACTGTCATAAATCTGTGTGTGAATAGCGGTGTTATCTTAAGACCTTGTACTGTTGTCTTACGCTTGTACTAGCGTAAAGGCAGTCATGTCTGAAACTGAAGTTTCTAATATCAACCCCTAGACACTGTGTGTGTCGCCGGGGCAGGGACAATCTGTGTACAGCAGACCTGGATTTGTGTGCAGACTCCATCCTTTTCATCCTTTCCTCTCCTGCTGAGTGGTGTAGCAGTGCAAGTTGCAGGTTTGCTCTAGCAGAGAATTTTCATGCCAGTCAGGAGTTGTTCTTCAATCATGATATAAGGACGAATATGTACACTCTCTCAGGTTCTCTTAACTCAAGTCCTCTTATTTTGAGTGCACTGCAGTCATTGGTCCAGTCATTTAAGCATGTTTTCAGTACTCATACAATTGCTGTAGTCCCTTTACTGAATTTAGCTGGAAAAAATGTAACTTAAATACCAATGGAGGTTAGATGATATATTTATTTATATATACAATACAGAACATACTTATCTAACAAAGAGCTTTACTTTAATCTGTCTTCTCAAAAGCCACATAACTGCATGGGTAAACTAAATTGTTTAAGTTGATCAACAGGTTACCTGGTTTTAGCTTCCCATTTTACTTTAGGTTTTCCTCTAGGTGCTATATGGGTTTTTAATTAAACCTAATAATGGCAACATCTCTAGTCTACAAGACAGCAACCATTTTATTCAATACATTTACTTTTTAATCAGCATTACAGCAATTCTTACAGAAATCTCGCCTTATCGAGATTCATTATGCCAAAATCCATCAAAGTTCAGATTATTAGCATGTAAATACACAAAAAGTCTTAGTCTTTTCTGTTAGTCTGGCTACAAAGACTTTACGTAGTTTTGTGAGGAAGTTTTGCATTGGTAGTAGAAAATAAAATAAGTGTGTGCGTGTGCGTGTGTGTGTGTGTGTGTGTGTGTGCGTGATCTTGCTTCTAATTTAAATTTACCTCATCCAAGATGCTGTTCTTGCCTCTGGTGATGGCTATGTTTAAGGTATTGATCCATGACTCCTTCTCCTCTGGACTTACAGCCAGAAAGACCAGGTTTTGAACCTAGAGGATGTGAGAATATTGTTGTGTTTATGTATGTTACAATTTATGTTCAGTTTATATTTTCATGAATACAACAGAAAGATCACACATAATCATCATGAATGATGATAGGAAAACTTTTTAAGGAAATTAAAGAGAAACTCTACACTCTGAAGTTACTGTATCATTATTAATCAATTTCATATAGGCTAACAATTTATTGTTGCAAGAGTTAGCTCGGGCCTATTCTGCAGCATGGACTTGGTGGCGTGGCGTGGCGTGTGTGGTGACTGATTCCCCCTGAGTTTAGAATTATCCACTTTACTCGCCTTGGTACTTGATTTTAACAATTTTTCAGCCTTAAAAAATGAAACATTTCACCAGACTAGCTTTATTGTGTGAAATGCTGTATAGATACACTGGTACTTACATCTGTTTCAAGTCTAAGTTAATCGTTTATGAAACTTCAACCACTGAATGTGTCAAAGTAATTCAGAAATAAGATGGTGATCTCAATGAACCATAACCCTCAGTTCTTCTCATTCTGCTTTGCATTACTCACTGCGTTGCCTGGCTGGTTTCCACAAGCAAGCATGAATTTGCTGTGGTTTTTCTTGGTACGACTGTTGGCCTTGCGAAGTTCCTCTGCCCGCTCATAGTCTGTAAGTTCCACCACTTCTTGGACTTTTTTCTCATCTTTCACCTGTGAAACATAAGTTTTAAATTATCCCTGCCCTTTCATTGACTGTCTGTGCCTTATTTGAATAATCACAGTGCTAAAAAATACAGGGTGGGTAGTGCTGAACTTTAGTCAGAGCATGACTATAAATATGACTGCAACAGAATTTTAGTGTTGCTACATTGTTGCCTGGGATCTATGAAATATTGTTTTGCTAAACAGATTTGGTCAATAGTAAAAATGATACTTTCTGCAATTTCTGAAGACAAATCAGTCTGTCAGGCCAATATCAGTCATGAATACTAATTATGATTAGTCTTATAGGTTAGCCAGCCCCAGTACTATGTTCTAATCCATTATTACTAGTTCACCTTACCTAGATTTCTTCTTTAGATGGCTACAAATACAAAACACTTACATAACATAATTAGGAGATATTTCAAACACTTAATCAAACAACTTTATCCCAAATGGCATTTCAAGTTTTTTGTTGCTGGAAGAATGGGACAAAACAACACCTGAAACACTTCATTTAAGTGTGAGACATAAAGCAACATTACAACATGGTAAATGCTTTACAAATCCAATTTTGTTGGACTGTGTTGCAGGCCTGAAATATAGAAATTGATGTTTAACTGAAATTAAGTTGACAAAAAATGTTTTGGAATCACACTGTCAACAATTAAGTAAAAGTCAATATATACTAACATGTTTATTTACCATATTTCACACCTTTTACAATAATCTGCAATAGTTTGATATTAATGTTGCTATTCCACTGAAAGCTATTATTCCATCTGCCTTAGTAGCACATGTAAAAAAATGAATTGAGTAACCTCTATATTGAAACATTTTCTGTGGTGCCAGAGACACATAATTTCGTCATGTTTCAAGAAATTTCAAAGCATACATTAAAAGGGTTCCAGTCTATTGGTGTGTGCCACTTATATACAGTTCTTAGTAGAATGGTAAGATTACAAATACACCAGACAGTCAAAAGTGTCAGTACATTTCCACATCAATTTGGGTAAATCTGGGTAAAACTATTGTATGGCTAACTGGAACTGAAACTGTGGACATGAACAAAAAAAGCAGAACAGAGACGAAGAGGTCAACCTAAATCCTGCAAAGACTACCCAATTTGGAAGAAGAACAGACTATTACAAACGGTGCATCTCTTTTACTTTTACTTTGGTGTTATCAATAGTCCAAGACCCTTAGAGTAACTCCCATTTGCTAAATTATTATGGCTATTATATATAATATAAAGGAACCTAAATTAAGCAGTCTACACTCATAGCCTAATTGATGAGCGCTCTCAAGTAGGGGGTCCTCCTTGACTGATAATTATTTTTGCATGTAAAGGCAGTCCAGATAGGTGAATCTTGTCAATAAACTGCAAGTAATGGCATTACTGTGTCCCAAATTACATTTCCTTGTATAATTCTTGGCTTGGCACCCATAGTAAACATTATTAAGAAGAGTAATACAAAAATTCACCAAAATTATTTGAACAGATCGCAATTCAAACTTAAGTCTTTATCTCAGCAAGTTTGTCACAGTTCCAGATGACTGTATCTATAGCCTTTCCCAAACTTATAAATGAACACAATTTATTTAAATTGTGCATTTACAGCTGATTATCTTGTTATATCTGATTATATATTATGTACTACTGTTGATTTAGGAAAGCTTGTGATAAGCCACCTTTTGCACCACCTGTGATATGCCTGATAATTAACTTAAATACAGTTAACAGAAATAAGTATATGAATCAATGCAATGGCCTGTATTACAGTAAAATAATATAGGATGGATAATTCTGAAAGAAACTCTAATGACTCTGAAATGACTTGTGTTTGTGTCCACTCCCCACACACAGCTGTCCACTCAGAGGAAGTCACTCAGCACAGGACATCTGATCTCCTGGCCAGATGAGGAGAGACTTCAGTGCTGAGATCCTGTTTGTTCTCACACCCATCTCAAATGAGAGCACAGGCTCAATTTACAGTGACCCACTGACTACCACTTATTAACTCTGACATGATTGTTCTTAATAGTGAAACAAAAAAAGAACTATTTGTTAAATCTAGTGCCACTCTTATGTCCAGTCAC
This sequence comes from Parotocinclus spilosoma, assembly GCA_033117975.1. Classification (NCBI taxonomy): domain Eukaryota; kingdom Metazoa; phylum Chordata; class Actinopteri; order Siluriformes; family Loricariidae; genus Parotocinclus; species Parotocinclus spilosoma. The sequence goes on along the minus strand of JAVSBV010144406.1, from coordinate 16,692 downwards.
CAGGTTCCCAAGTCACAGTTTCTCATTAGATGAGTCTTAGATGTATGTTTAGTGTTTAGTAGGTCTTTTATCACCTGGGTCAACTGACAGACCCACAATCCACGCCATATGGGTGAGCGACAAATTCACATTTATATTTTTCTTTAACTTAATTTGAACAAACATTCAACCACAACAAGCCTTCTCTCACTTAAATGAGACATTTAGGAGACTGTATTTAGGTTTCAGTGGGGAAATTTCCTTGGTTCACCCTTATCTGTTATGTAATCACACCCATGCCACAGATCAGTTAGAAGTGTCTGTCTAGACATCTTAGGAAAGCATCTAGACAACAGCATGGTGAAACATCAGTGCATTAATACTGCAAGGGTCAATCCTCTCTGTAGTCGTATGCCATATGCTGACTTTGCATTGTTTAAGCTGATGCTGAACACAGCAAAGAGTTTTGTCCATGAGCATGACTCAGAGCAACGTATACTTTCCCTTAAATGGAAAAAGTCAGACGGATAACAGGCTTAACTCAGTTTCAGAGAGTTTCAGAGGAAAACATAAATTACACATGGCTGAAGGACCTACATACAGCTGCATATACATTTACATTTACATGTGATGTACAATATACAGATGGGAAAGATTATTTACATTAATTTAACTAATGTGATTAATATTCCTTCTACAGCTACTACACACTTGAAGAAAGCCAGAGTAGGCAGGGCTGAAGCTATTAATTACAGTCCTCCATTTTGCTGTATGGTCACATTCTATACATAAATCATAACACAATCTAATCATAAGCACCATGCATGCTGGGCTTAAACATCAAATGCAATACTCCCATGAATACAGTCACTCATAATATTTACTGGAATGACATTATTACTGCCTTTTTCTCTTTTTTCTGGTCAAACTGTATTGGTATATACTTATGCTCTTTAGAGTAAACAAAGATGTGGCAAAGATTTATAATTTTACATTATGCTGATGTGTAAATCATCTTTTAAGGCAGCTGACAGGAAGTGACTGAAATTATGTTTCTTGCAGCTAATGAATGTAATAAGTGCACATAGTGCACATTTTCCATAGTATGCTTAATGAACAAAGAGACTCAATAACATAGATGTGATTTAAGGAGGGATTACTTGTGCATCCACTGTACTGGTTAATTTCATTAAATTTAAATCAAACTGTGAGCTCCCCATAACAGTAAAATAATATAGATATGTTATAAATTAAATTCAGTTTTGATTTCAGGCCCAGTGCTAACACGCCTGTCAAATAAGTGCAGCAGGGCAATTCACTTTATAACACAGATAAATTCATACCTGTTTAATCAGCAGCAACATTTAGCCTATAATAAAGGTGTACACATTAAACAAGTTCTTGTAGTACACCTTTATTAAATTATTGTATAATTTAAAACAAACAACAGCTAGTTTAGTTAATATGCCAAGATGCCAAGTGTTGTTGCATGAATGATGTAGAAAAGATTATTATACACATCACACAACATTTTAACAACACCAGCTGACATCTTTAGAATGTGGGAAGAAATGTGCCAACATGTAAAAAGCATGCAAACTACTATCTCTGGGCTGTGATGCAAGAGCACAAACCAATGTGTCAAAGTGCTGCCAGAAACGACTTCATTCATTAAGCTATGCTAATAAACACCACCCCATATAATTATCTGTAAATTATATAGGTCTATTAAGCGATCCAGTCAGTACTCTTCTGTAGTCTCTCCATGGGTCTGTCTCATAGCCTAGGGGCTGCCAACATACCTTACTTTGGCCAAATTTTAAGGTCGCATCAAACCCTTTTTTAGCTGCTAATGAAATCCCATGATGCAACTTTTTAAAAAACAGCAGATGGGAGCAGTGCAACAAGTGAAGCTACAAGCAGCAAGTAATTTTCAAATTTATTCTAATTCTCTCTGGTGTTTTATTTCGTTTCTTGTCATAAAACCACACAAAATAGCATTATATTTACAATTTAGGCAGAGGCAATGCTATCAGCTAAGCTAAGTAAAAGGTGGGTTTGAGTAAATTGTTTTGTTCTATGTGTTGAATAACTTGATTACTGGGATAAAATCCAGCCAGGATTATCAATGTTCTCAAAATTCAAAAACAGCTTAGAGTAAACACCTTTGCGCTTTTTAGATACCAGAACCTATTTTAGATATCAGAGTAAGAAGTTAATCCACTTGAATAATCAGAAAACAAATACAATAATGTTCATATTATTTGTTTGTCCCAATTATATTGTCCACATACAGTATTTTACTGTCAGATGGTGCAATATGTTTAAATTTAAAATACAATGTGCATTACACTTCAACATAACTGATTCAGAAAGTTAAATAGACAACAGCTTAAAATATATTTTAATTACTTAGCTGTCCCAATTTTCCCATGGCGTATGCTGTCTTTCCCATTAAGGGAGAGCAGTTGCTTGCTTGCACAGCAAAGCACAAAAGGCGCCCTAGTAAGGGAGTGAGTGAATATATTGTAAAGTCAACCAGTGTGGCCACAGAGCTGTAACATTCAACTGACTCCCTGACCAAACAACTCTCTGACCAGGTGTAAAGCAGATGATCGCTGACCTCATGAGCTGTCTGTGTTTGTACAGGAGGGCCAGCAGGAATCACAGGCAAAGTACTCAACAAACCCTTTAAGCCTATGTTAATCTGCACTTTGGGTTAGCCTTATGTGAGTCAGTGAGGATTTCTGATTTTGTTGTTTACACATGGAGATACTATGAAAAAAGCCAGTTAATATTTATACTTCCTCTTCCTTATTACATATGGATTGAGAATGTCCTACCTTTGTGGTACACAACATTTAACTATAAGTGAACAATAGCCTTAACTTCCCTTAATCAAATACAGCTGAAGTAATTCCAGTATATGTGTTCTATGTGCAAAATGGTCCTATTTCACAAATTATGTATTATTCAGTGCTGATTTAATGTAAATTTAAAAGAAAGAAATACACATTTGTTGCTAAAATATTCAAAAACATAAAAAATCCAGATATTAACAAAATCAAAACTTGATTGTGCTCATGAATGAAGTGAAGAGTAGGCACTTGCTATTTCACTGTATAATATCTAGCAAGAGCATGTTTGAGCATTGATCATATCTCATTCATTAACATGTAAAGACTTTTTCTTGTCATTTTCCCATAAACAATAGTAGTTCAATTATATAAACATCAATCCAATTGCATCATAACTTCATAACAACATAATTGCATAATAACATTCTGTATAAAGGACTTTATCAACTGCCAAGTTTGGACTCCTAGAACCAATCACTGCTTTTGACATCTTCACAATAACTGAGCCAACTCTCTACAAGTTCAGCATAACAGCATGTGTGTGATGGTTGTGTGTCTGTTCAACTGAATGCGTTATGAAATGTCAGTCAAGAGCATTTACATTGTTAAAAATCAATGTCTCCATGTTATATGACAAAAATTATTAGTATAATAGTAAAATAATTTTTCTAATGAGTTCCTATTAGTTTGAACACTGACTAGAATCGCTGTAACGTTACACTCATATAGGGTACCCACAGCTTAGGGACCGCTATAGAACCTGTTATACAGCCAGGTAATCTGAGACTTTATAGTGATATCAAGGTAATAATATACTTTTCTCTTCTAATAATTCCATTACCACTGTCATATATTTGTTAGGTTTGTTCAAATTGACTGGTTTTCCTTTTGCATCTATTTCTATCAGTTAAACTGTGTTACTGCTCACAAAATTAGGGGATATTTCAAAATGAAATACCTCCTAATTAAATATTATTTCATCATTTTGAGAGCAGTGTATAATCACTGATGCTCCTTTTGTATATAACCTTGCAAGGCACATTTTTGTGGCATTGTATCTTACACATTTTCACTGACCTCTTTATCAGAAATATAGAGCTTATCTCCTTTCAGTACCACGTATCTGTTTTTCCAGATCTCTCTAAACAGGCCTTTTCCACAGTACTTGCGGATCCATCCCACTTTGTCAGGCTGGGGAGGCTGCTGGCTTGAGTCCTGCAACGCCTTCAAAAACACACACACACACACACACACACACACACACAAACACACACACACCAAGCAATTAGACTAGTGCTCCGGCCCAAACCTCCATGATATGTAGTAGCCTATGGTTCATTAATCTGCATAGGTGGAGTGGCACAAACACAAACACGCTACCATTGCCTTTGTCACGGAGATCTTCCCATTCTTTGTGCCAGTCTGAGTCGGTGCTGAACTTTCCTTCACCGATCAGTGTGAGGACACTTTGTATAGTTCACATACGAATCAACAAAAACGGGGTGCGAGTGAAGGAAAGCAAAAATGGAGATGTTGAATGTCAGATAGGCGTTAGAAATAAACATGAGAGATGGAGGCGGACAGTCCACACCTATATAAAACGCTACGCATTACTGAGCTGCTCAAACGTCTAGCTGATACGTGATATTCCAGTATTGTTAATACACAAAGACATTGAAGCTGTTAGTGACACTGTGAAGCCCACTCTTTTGGGGCGCGTACCCGCTTCGCCGGATTGTTCTTCCTCATCCTCAGATCACCCGAGTTAATGGAATTAATCCCGTTTCTTCAGTCTATTTGGTTTCTCCGAAATAAGTCCAGCTTCGAGGAGAAATTCCAGATCAATTCAAAACTACAGGGTCGTGTATTGCTCCGCAGTGTCTCCTCGGTTCTTACATTCGACTCGTTGATTTACTCTGCCGTTTCCCGCATTCAGAACAATAGCAGGCTGCTTTGTGGTCGCACACACATCACACTGGCATCGCTCTGTGTGTGTGTCTGCGAGTGTGTATGTGTGTGTGCCTCCTCCGCCCGTTAGAAGCGTCCTTACACTTGTACGGATTTGAAGAAGTTGCCGATGTGGGTGAGATCCCATTTGGAGCTCCACTGCGCCCCCTGTGTTCACTAAAGCGTAATGACCTCGTTTCTCAGTGTAGGAGTTAAAGAGCAGAGCTTACACAAACAGATTCGAGCGCATCGCTTCCTTTATTAGCCACTCTTACATCACAGTCTTGTGACTTAACATACAATGGACTTTCTACGGTGTACAATATATAATGGACTTAACTTTTCTAATTTATAATATTTTGTGAACAGTTGCACAACAAAACTTTACAACGGTACAACCAACTCTGGCCCTGTGAGTATGATGTTATACCCACCTCAAAACATAAACAGAACACTAATGTAAGCTGAGTATTGATTTTCAAACAGATTTTGCCACATAAATGTAATATAATATTTTAACAGTTAGCAGCCATCCTACATAGCATGTAGTGACTTACAATTGATCTGTTGAAAACCTGAGCTTTGCTCAAGGGCCCAAAAATACAAAGGATTTAAACTCACAACTTACTGATTAGAAATCATAATCTCAGCCAATCTTAACCAGTCACCACTATACTGCAGTTACTTATAACTGGCAGATGCTATGCAAACTACAAGTACAAGTACAAAAGTACATCATCAGTCAATAAATACCATTATTTTACGCTTTGTACTAGGTGTACATAGTAACATCACACTATTTACACAAAATATAAATACGCCTACTTTTTTACTTTTTAGTTATACTAAGTGTAAAATACTAACTATAGCTATAACTACACACTATAGTAAAAATATTTAATAAGCAGGATTAATGCAAATAGGCTGTGTGTTTAGTGTTATTCCCTCTTGGTACAAATAGACACTCTGTTGATATCTTCTTAATAATCATAATAATCCCTCTATCTACTAAATAACCCCTAAATTGCTTCTAAATGCTTCTCTTCTTTAAAAATATGTGCCTTTCAGAATCATTAGCATTTAAAAAATCTTCACATTTTGGATCAAATCCTTTATTAGAAGTCGAAGTATGTGCAATTCTGATATTATTTTTATTATTTAAAATAATAAAACATACACACTCAGCCCCCTAAATTATGAGTGAGCTACATTGGTATTGCAAACATGTGGTGACCTCTTATTTGAGACCTCTAACATAGCCATTCACTCCAAGTTTCCTTCCCCCATCATTCTTCACATCTGTATCATATGTGGAATTTCCATACACAAATTTACAATTATATTGAGGCTATTGCAGAAATATACATCCACATTTTTGTAACTATATTTTTATCATAAGACTGTTTTTGCCTTTAGTAAATATTTAATCTAAAGGTCTGTATAACACAAATTCATTACAGCATTTTATAGAGCATTACACTTCATCAATTTAGGTCTTAGGATGACACATTTCACATTTCATTTTACTGAGTACATTTGTAATCATGGGTTTAGAGATAATAATATTCAAATCTGCCTGCCCCAAAATATGTCCAAGAACAACTCCCATAATTTTCAAGTAAACAGGTTTTCCAGTTATTTATTATTACTGAAAAAATAATTCTTAGAATTAGCAACTGCCTTATGTGATTGAGAGAGAGTATTGTGTATGCCCTGAAAAAACCTTGCATGTGAAAAAAATAAACTTGAATTAGGCTTAAACAATTAGCAGCAAACACATGACTACCTGCAGTATTTAACATATAATCCATCTTAAAAAAGCTCATTTGTACAGCTTGTGCCCAAAACATCCAGCTAAAGATGTAGTCAGTTTGTATGGTAAAGCTTCAATCTCACAATTATATTTTTCAATGTCAACATGCACAAACACACACAAACATTGATACCACACATTGACATTCAGTCCATAGTGGTTAGAGTTGCTTATTATAAACAAAACTATTAAACCCGAATGTGGATTTTGTTGTGATTTGAAGTATGAATGTATTAAGTGCAAACTGACTTAAATCTGGCAATCTATAGTCATTTGTAACCCCTTTCTAAATTCTTTTGTATACTTATTTAAGTGTTTTTCATTTTTAAATTTTAGAATACTTCCCTGCCACTTTTCATGTTTTATCTTTTCATGTTCAATGTAAACTATACCTCTAACAAAAATTAGCTAAATCTTAAAAAATATAACATTCCATAATGAAATATCCCCATATATTTGTGAGCAGTGTATATACATTATATTTATATAATACTAATCATAACTAAATGATTAAAACCAACAACTCTGGATTTAATTGTAATAAGGCATTTAGATATTAATTTTAATACAGAATTTATACTGCAAGGGAAACAGTCTTCCTTATTTCAGTAAGTGTCAAATCGTAGTTATCACATGGCAGCATTATCACCAACACAGAAGTAGAATAAAAAAAAACCTCTGTCCCAGTTTCAGTAGGCTTATTGCGCAACCACTGAGTAAATGAGCTTATGTAATGGTCTTTCTTAAGCCAGTGAGTTACAAAGAAGTTTGGGGTCATTTAGGCTTTGCTAAAGTAAATACTTGAAATTTAATATTGTTTCTTTAGTTATCATCAAATGCTAACTATATCCAAACAGTAGTAGGTCTGGTTGCTCTACTCAATCATAATTATCACCAACTGCTCCTCTGTGGTCAGACCCTGATTAGGATAAGGTCCCCTTATAAAGTACTCACAATCACATCCCACTTTGTTGAGAGTGAAAAGGTCACACCTATAAATAGTAGCCAGTCCTCTGAGAGACCTGTCAACAGATTTGTTTGCCACTGTTTGGCAGTCACATTGTGCACCCATAAAAGCTTTGTTAATCTGACTCTTCACCATAATTGCTCAATCAGATGAGGAGTATTCATAAAGGCCAGTTTAATACCACAGACTAAACAAAATTATTTGATTAGAGTTTCCCTGAGCAATGGCCAAAGACCAAAGCTAGTATCTTACAGGTCATGTATTAACCCAGTTATTATATTACTTACTAAAAGTGTCCTAAATATTAATAACAATATAAATGAGCAGTTATGCCATGAATACCTTTGTTGTAAATACACCGCTTACAAAAACTAGTTTCTTTATTATTATTGCATTATTTAATTTTTGAAGAATCAGCTAATTGTTGTGAACAGTATAGTACAGCTTACTGTAACAAGGTATAATATTGTCAACCTTAGACTCAAACAAAAATTGTTTAAATGTTGAACTCAAATTCAAACAAAAAAAAGCAAACATGACTGTGTGTAACTTAATTTGTTTTATTGTTTTATGAGCATTATCCTACAGGGTAATATGCCCCTAGGCAATAATACAATTACAAATATATACAAATTGTTACTTTGAGATATAACAGTAGTATCCTATTTAATTTGCATACTTAAAATGAAATTAGTTTATAGTTGCACTGCAAATCAGAAACAGGAACTGTTGCAAAAGGGAACAAACCCAACTTGGACCAACTTCAGAGACAAGTGGAACAATCACTATGACATCAGAAAATTAAAACAGTTGTTAAGAACAGTGTGACTGTGTGAATTTATTTCAGCATGTAGAAAGTGCTTAGTTTGTCATTGTCATTTTGTCTGACTTGATCTTTGGTTAGTTTTACATTCAAATTTACATTTTATCATGTGGCAGGTGCTCATATCTTAAAATGGCAACCAAAACAGCAAACAGCAGAAATAAACAAATGCAAAGTACCTGACTGGCCAGAGACTAACGCTGCCAAGTGGTGCAAAAGCATCAACAATAAGCCCAGCTATAAATGGATTTACAAATATAAGCAATTTAGTCACAATAAAAAAAATGAGAGTATGGTCAACCAAGGATGCCAAAACACACTGACAGTTATGGGGCATGGAAAGGATCAGATTGTCCAGCAGTTCTTCATATGTTTGTGAGCATTGTATATTAGTTAAAGAGCACTTACTTGCTGTGTAATAGGTTACTTACAGTGTAATCAATTATTAATGGAAATATCATCTGATTACGTTTACATTTACAGCATTTAGCAGACGCCCTTATAAAGAGTGACTTATAACTTACAATTGTGGGTTAAGGGCCTTGCTCAAGGGCCCAACTGTGGCAGCTTGGCAGAGGTGGGATTTGAAACCTTCTGGTCCAGAGTCCAGTACCTTAACCGCTAGGCTACCATAGTACCATAGAGTGAAACATGATACAATTCGAATCCATATGTGTGTGGCTGTTCCTGCTGCTTCTGTGCCTTTGTGCTGGTCTTGTCTTTGTCATGGAAGGATTTCAAACCCAGCTGCAGAGCAATACTAGTTTTGAACACTGGGGTATTTAAGGTGAAACCAGTGAGTTAGAGTTAGGATTAAGTGCTCTTCAAAAACTTAGAACGTTTGTGCTCCTGTATGAAATAATATTGGTGGGATCTTCAAACAAACTAATTATTATAACTTATTATTACTTTACCATTTATAGCAATTAAAGGAAATAAACAACACACTGTTTGTTGTTTATTGTATTTCTCATTTAGTGTTATCTTTCCATCCCATTTTTTCAGATCTATTAAAAATGTACGTTTTTTTCACATTCTGCTTGTCCTATGTAGGATATGTGTTCAAATTACCAAGGAACCTAATTTTGTTTAGTTTAGTAGGCTGGAATGTAGAAATGCCCTCCATAGTCTATGTATATAGTGTTTACTCTTGTTTTTCTGTATATTGTATATTGTGTGTAAATTATATGTAAAGTATCTGTACATTGTTATTGTTAGAGAGCCACGAACTGCCGGGACAAATTCCTTGTGTGTGTCAACATACTTGGCCAATAAACCTGATTCTGATTCTGATGTTGTGGTGTTAATTGCAATAATAAAGTAAAGTCAACTACTTCTTCTTCTTCTTCTTCTTCTACTTCTTCTTCTTCTTCTTCTTCTATTTACCTCAGTGGCATTTTCTGTGTGCACTCACACACTCACACTGGGACAAATTTGGAAAGACTAATCAACTTAGTGCATGTCTTTGCATTGTGGGAGAAAAACAGAGTACTTGGAGAGTGGAATCTGAACCAGTGATCTCTGAAGCTGTGAGGTGACGGTGCTAGCCACTAACCACCGCTATAAATAATACAAACTTGTAATTTCCTCTGAAATAATTTATGTGTGCAGTTGCACCATGACCCATGCTCCACTTATGTTTGAGTTTGCATGTTCTCACTATGTGTGTATTGAGTTTTCTTCAGCAAATTTGGTTTCTTCCTGCATTCCAAAAACATGTGTTAGGTTAGTTAGTCTCTCTTAAGTGTCCCAGTGTGATTGTGTTTACATTTGCGTGCATTTACCCTTCCAATAGATTTTCACCCTGTCTAGGATTCCCACCTTGCACCCTGACTTTAGCTAAGTAAGTAAGAAAATAAATAAAACATTTCAGTGCATTTTAACTATATGTAAACCCATAAAGACTGGATTGTGTTGTGAAATGGTGAAAGAAATAAAAACATTCTAAACTCAACCCTGCAAATGCAGCCAGCTGATGCTGTCAGTCATTTTAACTTTTTCCCCTGAGACTATCTACGTACGTGCAAATGTGCTGAGTTCTCAGTTTTGAATAAGCAAATGTATGTTTCAGAAGTTATGTAAATGGGTTTTTTTTATTCTGTGCTAGAAAGCAATCTGTTCTTTTCTCTGAAAGAATTTACATTTGTACAACAGATAAAAGAAAAATATGATTCTCTTGCATTGTACCCTGTCTGTTGTGTTGCATAACTACAGGTACTATGTTATTCATTTTAAAACAACATTCAAGCAATCCAAGTCTTTATTATAAAATGTGCACTTCTGTTTAATACTCTATTTTTTAAGCTGATCAAATCCCCAGAGATATTATCAATTTAAACAATTTACCTAAAACCCGAGTGAAAATTGAGGTAGATTTCAGACTTTAAAATGCATATGTATATAAGCAGTTAGCTAAGAAATACAACATTAGACCAGACAGTACTTTAGTAAGTTTTCCACTAAATAATCAAATGACATAAAAAAGCATATTTGGCATGGCATACAAAATTGTGATAGAATGATAAACATCAGAGTTCTTTCTAAATACATAATGTATGTACCATCAAATACAGAAAAATAATGGAATAATAGATCTCGTGAAATCAAATTTATTTACACAGTTTTTCAATTGAGAAATTTTCACTGGAAAATATGTATTTATGAGATTTTATGCATGCAATTTTGCATAGTTGCAAATATTTAGCTAGTTTAGTAAATCTAAGTTTTAAACTTTAGTAAAGCAGTAAAGCTTTAGTAAAACAGTTTTTAAAATAGCCCTAGATTTGCATTTCCTGAAGGTCATATATGGTGCTTAAAAAGTGTGTGTGTGTGTGTGTGTGTGTGTGTGAGAGAGAGAGAGAGAGAGAGAGAGAGAGTGTGTGAAGTTAAAGAAAGGGATTTGAAAAGGGGCTGTGCATATGTGTTGTGTGAATGAAACTGGGGTACAATTCAGTTACCTTTATCTGATCTGTAGACATTTTATGGGCCTTTTGTTGTGTAATATGTTGTTTCAACCACATTGTGCTTCTAATATGGTACTGACATGTATGCAAAGAGGAAAATTATTCCGATTGGAGAGTACTGTACTGTTTTGGTTACGTTTGGTAGGACAATGCTTGGGTAATAGTTATAGTCATAATACTGTAGTTGGGCTTTTTGCACTATTTTGCTCATATGTGTGTTTGGAATGTAAAATGTGGCTTTAAATTGTACAGTAGACACTTAGTAAGGTATGTACACACAGACATTCAAGATGAGTCGACAAAAATGCAGCCACAACAACAAACACTGCCCTGCTTGATGGGCAATTCTCTTCCTCCTCCTAGTTTAATTTTTGCTAGAGGGATGTGTCACAACCACAAGTGTCTGGGCGATGGAAAAGCATTTCTCAATTTGGGCATTTGGAAAAGGTTTTAACTAAAAAGGTGCTCCACATGTATTTTACACCATATTTTCCCAATGCATTCAATATTCGAATGTCTGTGCTTCTCTATAGACATCTTTATTAATTCAGACACATGGGGGTTGTTACCTTATACTAACAAATTAAAGATTTAGTGAAACCTCATCTCCGCTGCAAAATCGGGACCTCTACATCTATCTGCATGAGCAGCCCACAGTTAGTTAAAACCTGGTTTACCCTGAGTCATACTCTGTATCTTGACACATAGTGGGATTCAAAAAAAGAATGTGTTAGCAAGCACACTGGCATAATGAGGCACATTACATTATTTATTTAAATAGCCTTGTAAAACAATTATTTTAATAAAGTAATTTAATGCAGCAGTGATATTACTATTGTACACAGCAGTGGTTTTCTTAGATCAGTTAGGTGCATCACAGCATGTGTTTATTCTTCAGTAATCTCATGGAAAATGGCGTTCTGGACTGACTCCTGACTTTTTTCAGAATCATCTTAATCCCATGAGGTGAGATCTTGCATGCAGCCCCAGATCCATCTTGTGTTTCTCCCATTTTCTAATAATTGCACCAACAGTTGTTGACTTCTCATCAAGATGTTGCCTGTTGTCATGTAGCCCATACCAGCCTTGTGCAGGTCTACAATTTTGTGTCTGATGTTGTAAGACAGCTTTTTGGTCTTGGGCATGATGGAAAGTTTGGAGTATGATTGACTGAGTGTGTGGACAGGTTACTTTAATACAGGTAACGAGTTCAAACAGTTTACAGCAATTAATACAGGTAATGAGTGCAGAATAGGAAGTCTTCATAAAGAAAAACTAACAGGTCTGTGAGAGTCAAAATTCTTGCTGGTTGGTAAGTGATCTAATACTTATTTTATGCAATAAAATGCAAATTAATTATTTTAAAATCATACAATGTAATTTTCTGGTTTTTCTTTATCTCTCACAGATAAAGTGTGCCCATTGATCAAAATTACAGAACTGTATAAAATACTTATTTTCCCCTCTGTATGCTAAAATGTCACACCTCTAAAGTTTCCAATAAAAATAAATAAGGAAAAAACTAGCTTGCAAACAACAAAATGAACCAATTGACTTAAGATTTCATTTAGTGTTACTAACACAATGTTGTATTTATTTGCTAGCTTGCTATATCTGTTGTGCAGAGGGTGCAGATGGTAGAAGAATATCACAATTTGAAACCAAAGAATAATTAACCTACCCTATGACTTTACTCACTTGACAAGAAGATAACATAACTCTTAATAACTCTGTTTGTTGAAGGTCTACTCTCATAGATAATATTAGGCTAAAACATTCAGAACCATTTTGTGCATCAAATTTTTTGTAATACTTCTATAATACTGAGTAGACAATGATGAAAGACTTAATTAAATAATTATTGATGGAGCATATTGCACAGTGCACCTGGGGTGCCTAAACTTTTTTCAAAGTGGGCAAGATTGGTCCATATCAAAACATGTAAATGCTGGTGTCTTTATAAACATCTTACAAAGTATACAAAATATGAACAAACACAAACCCACATGACAAACGATATTTATTTAATTAATTAATTTCATTTCAGCACAATAACTGCAGCAGAATATCAAAAAATACCTCAACTTACGTATTATTTAAGCTAAGCATTTTCTTTCAAACAGTTATGCATAATACTGCATCTTTTGACCATGTCAGTATATCTTTCATCAGTATTTTTTTTGTATTGTAAAATTGTATTTTATTACTCAGTTGATATGCATTACCAGACCTATGGAACACAATAACAAACCAACTAAATACAAAATAAAAAATTATATTGATACAACTTACCAGAAAAGACTGTCCACTAGAAACTAATGTGGGGGGTGGTGTTATGCCCTCAACTGCATTATAAGTATTAGGACTGATTTGACAGCTGTAGTTGTTACATGCAAAGTGGCCTTGGACCTTGTTTAAGTCATTTACATAAAGTGAATTCCATCAGGTGGAAGGTAAAAAATGCAATGTAATGGCAGTCCATTAATAATGGATTCTTAAAAGCAATGCCATGGTCAAATTAAAATCTGTTCAAGGCCAGCATTTGGCCCTGGGGCAAGACTTGGGATACCCCTGACCTTAGGGAACCAGTTTGTGTAATGAATGTTAAGAGTCATATAATATCACCTCAAGCCTAGTTTGAATAAAGTATAACATGTGAGAAGTGACAGTGATCACAAAAATTCAAATGCATGTAGGTAAACTTGCATGTGACCAAAATACTAATATAAATTAAATTAAAGACACCAATTTGTGTACACTTATGTGCTGCTCAACATCAGATTAGGTTATCATACAAAATTATACAGTATTACTGGACTTTATTATGCGAGAAGAGAATTGCTTATATCTTCTGTTTAATTGTGTATTATTTTCTTTATTGTAAATATTATTTGACTATATTCTAATAGTTATTATATTCCCTATTTTATGCATTACAATTGTTGTATTCTCCATATTGTTGTATTTTTTTGTTTTAGTCTGAATTTAATAATATTTAATTTTATTTATTATATTTTCTATTTATTGCATTCTCTAGGATTATTCTATTTAATTTGTATTTCAATTATTAATATAAATGTATTTTTCTAATTAAATTCTTAACAAATAACATCTACACTGGCCAAGACATTTGGGTCCTCCTTTGAGTGCTGGTACTCCCAAGGTTTTTTTCCTTATCACTTTCACTGAGTTTTTCATAGCTACTCTCACCCTAGGCATGCTGGTGCAGAAAGTTTTATTAAACAAAAAGTAGATAAATAGGCAGTGGATAAAGCGTAAGTCATGCACACGTGGGTAAAAAGCAGGAAAATGAAACAGTAGCACCGACTGGATCAGCAAGTGGTCAGAAGAGTCAGACTGTAGTGGGGTATGTCAGCATGCAGAGAGATAAGCCAGGATTAGTTGGCAAGTGAGCAGCAGAACTGGAAAGAAAGCAGTAGAAGCAGTGAATCTGTGTGGCATCATTCTGAGCACCATTTGGGCGGTCCTTTAGTGCCCCAGTGAGGAGCCCCATGTATTCCCACCTTGGTGATTTGCATGTGCTGGATCAGCATTACAATGTACAGTTCCTGTGGATTGGACAATGTAGCAGCCATTCTGTATGTGTACAGTATCTTGCCTATTTATTCAATAATGGTACACTACAGTAAGGCATTTATCCAGGTTAAGTACAATGTATAACATAATATTTGACCAATGTAATCATTTCAGTTATTTTACTGTTATTGTGGACTTTAAATGGCATATACGTGTATTGCACTTGTAATCTGCTGGATTCTTTTAAATGTGTACATGAGGTCTGGCTAGCATATACCCTCCCTGTGATGATTATGTAATGGACGTATGGATTTTGACAACAACTGAATTCATGTCACTATTGCCAAGTACGACCTACTCAGCATGGACACTGGCTCTATATTTGGCCAAGTGAGATACACCTAGTAATGATAGCCTTGAAACTCTACTCTGTATACCCATGAATTATGGAGCAGGCCAAGAACAGGAACACTGTGTCACATTCTCTTGTCTAAGAACATATTATCTGGTACGGCACAGTTATTGCAGTGGTTTATATGTTTTCTTTTAAAAGAGGAACGTTTAAGTAGTCTACACAGAAATTTACAACACTAGGAACACAAGGGTAGCTAGTCCTGGTGTTTTTCTACAGAGAATTATAAGGACTTGTGCATATGTGATGCATAAACTTGAGGCTCATATAACTGTGTATATAATAAAAGTATATAATAAAAATGGGTGTAAGGGTCTTGCATTTAAGAACGTATTTATATCATGTTGGTTATTTGTAAAATATTCTTTTTTCGTATTAAAGAGTGCATACAAATCTGATTTTATTTAGAGATCTGCCTGCTCCTCTTCAATCATTAAAACATATTTTATTAGTTTAGTCATTATTTATAAGGAATAAATAGACCTCTCTGTCAACCAGATGCAGAGAGGTATGCCTCAGAACTCAAGCTAATCAAATAAATGCAGTTTTATCTTCAAGCTCTAAAGTGATCTGCACTTTCATCTTCATTATGAATAACTGAGTACCTCTACTAACATTTAATCTTGTGCTTCATGCTTTTGGTTTAGATTTTGTATAATGGTATGTTTTAGTTTAGAATGTTGTATGATGAAAAATGCTTTCAGAAACATATTCGGTTTTATCTAATTATTACATAAAGCTATGACTTTAATATTAATCTATATTTTTGTTCGCTGTAACTCATCACAAAACTTTTCTTTTAATAAAATAGTGTTTAAACTGTGATATGTACTTCTTAATGCAAGTGTAAGTATGGTGTGGTGGTGGGTACAGCTTAAGCTTACTACTTGTGAAAAATCCCGTTTGTGACTCTCTCCCTCTCTCACGCTCCCCTAGTCCTGTCTTCTAGTTAGCGCGAGTCTTCATTGTCACCAGGTGCGGCTTGTTACTTCCCACTCTCACTCTCCCTTTATAAGGCTTCCTTTTTCACTGTTCGAGTGCGAAGTACTGTTTTGCTGTTGGTGAACATACTGAGCGTTATCTCCGTGATATTTGGCTTGTTTCCTCTCTTGAGTATTTACTTCAGTGTTTGATTCTCCATCGGGTGAGTGTGTGAGCGTTTGCATTGTTTGTACTAGGATTTATACTTGTATTCCGTGTGTGCTTTCTCTCACCCTCTCCCCCTCCTTCGCCTTTTCCCTTAGCTTAGTGTGTGTGTGTATGAGTGTGTGCGTGTGTGATACGTCCGCATCTCATTACTGTTGTTCCAGTGTTTGGTACGTCTGTAGCCCTAGCTCTGTCACTCCTTTTCCCTTTGCCCTCTCGCTGTGCGTTCGGAGCATTTTTTGTTATT
>JAVSBV010144395.1:0-15942 GCA_033117975.1 Parotocinclus spilosoma | reverse complement strand
TACAGACATGTCTGAGAGGATAGGAAATCAGACCCACGAACAGGAACCATTCAGTTATCAATCTAAGCTGTAATAAGTAGCCTCATTTTAGAAGTAAGCTTATAGGTGCAGTATTGTAATTATTACTCACCCCATTCTGATCCGGCCATGTCAGCCAGCCCAACTCTCCTCCGGACGCCACCATGTCCAACAGCACCTCTGTGTTATTTATAACATAAAAACACATCTAAATAAATCCATTTCCGACTTTAAAACTTTACTCCGATGATTTCACATTACACACGACGACATTATGCTAAGCAACAGAAATATAGATTATAACCAAAAGTTTGTCGTTCTCGTTATAAAGTTGTCATAGATTTTATAGTAACCGTTCCGAGATTTTCTATTTGACCATTAGTGAAATATTTAGCCTTCAGCTTCTTTTTTTCAGTTCATAAATATAGGCAGAATTTTATCATAAGGGGGCACTATTTAAAACAATGTACGTTTATAAGATTAGACACCCTGTCTATTTTAATTACACACTGACACGCGTATATTGCGCACTGCTCAAAAGTTTGGCTTAGTGAATGGTGGCGTTTAAAAAGGCACAACTTGTTTTCCGCACGAAGACATCACGCAACGTGGGTGTGAAGTTCTAACAGGTAAATCTAGGTTGCTATGAGATCCGTAAATTACACTGTGCGTTATGTGTCGTGAAGAACTGGTTCGAGCTTGCTCAGAAGCCAGAGTGGTGAGACAGAACCATGTGAGCGAACCTGCAATTTAACATGTCAAAGTTCAAAGTATTACAAAAAAAGTTTTAAAAAATCTCACTAACCTTCTTTGTTCTGAAGAGAAATAAATATGCAGTTCATAAGTAGAGTACCAAAGAGGACTGGCTTTATTCGAAGGAAATCCATTTTGTGTCCGGAGTCAGTAAGGCGTAATGAGCAGCTCCACGCTGAAACTAGCTCCTGCCAGCTCAATCTCATTCAGAAACACGCACTTCAACTAACTCCGCCCCCTGGAATGCTGAGTGCGTTTTTTTGTGAGAAGGAGGCGTGGTTATGGTAAGGTTTGCCGCTCCCATTCTGTCAAACTTAACCTACCTGTAGCCTGTAATTAGCAACTTTAGCTTCTGGCCTAGTGTAAGCATTCACACGAGAAAAAAAAACGATATTATATCTATTGTATCTATTTACAGGACTTTAACATATTAGAGTAACTAAAATATTAGAATTGTTATGGAATTGGTTCAAGGGTTTTGACTGGATTTGTGAACGTAACTGTGAGGACAAGCACTGATGTTGCACAATAAGGTCTATAAATACAGTTCTGAGCAAAAGTCTTAGGCCACCATTAGATTTGTTGTTTATGGTATAATGGCCATATCTGACATTTTAGATATGTCAAATATGGAAAGTTTCAATCTTATGGGTTTGGCACTGGATAATATTATTTCCATTGATCTTTATGCCACTCTTTGTGAGCTTTAGAATATATATCACCATTTTTCCCATTTTCCCATTTGAAAAAGTGGTTTCTTGGTTGCTACCCATCCAAAAAGGCTATTCTGAGAGTCAACCTTGGCATATACATCACCGGTCATTATTTTCAGTTTTTGAAGAATTGTGTTGTTCTACCTTGCTAAAAAGTTCATGTCATAATGAATGAGAAACAGTTTCATCCATCAAGCGCTAAGACTCCTGAACTCCGCTACATCCCTGCACTATTCCACTTTATCTACACACTTGCTATACTGCAATCCGTTAATGCTGCTCTCACTTGTTGCATTTACTATTTATATTTACTTTATATCTTATATTAAGACCTATCCTTCTTGGTTGTAACTGGTTTATTTTATTGTCATTTATTGAATGACAATAAAGCCTCCTTGAATCCTTGAATCCATATACTATGTTTCTTCTTTCCTTCTCTGTTGAAATGGCTACAACGTATGTGGACAGGACAGCTTTTTGTTCAGTATATTTGGAAATACTATTATATATTTTAATCATATGAATCAGCCTTTGTTTTAAAAGGGCATGACAAAATGACTTGTTGACTAAGTGAAAATCTAACCTGAAAGTGAGAGTTACTGACGTGTTCAGTACAACCCGTTCTACTGCCACTGCAAAGAGTCCATGCGTGTGTGCTTCACTGTGTGCTTCAACTGAGCTTATAAATCTGTTAGCAGCGAGTGTGGCTGAAATAATAAAGACCATTACTACAAATATGTCTACATACATTTGGCCACATAGTTCATCTGTTTATCTAGCAAGCTATATATATCTCCATCTATCTAATATAACCTACATACAATGCATTTGGAAGTCTTCAGACCCTTTCACTTTTTTACATTTGTTATTGTTACTTTTTTCACCTGATGCTAAAATAAAAAATAAGTTTTCAAAGTTTTCATCCCCAATCAATTTCCACCTAGTAAATAGGAAAACATATGAAAACCTTGCAAAAAAGCACTACGTGTTTCAAGTATCATAGTAAAGGGTCTAAATGATTATGGCCATATGAAATTTTTGTTTTTGTAACATTCCAAAAATTCTGGTTTTATTTTCTCTTTATGAGGTATTGAGTGCAATTTGATAAGGGAGAAAAATTGTTTGTTTGTTTTTTTGTGTTTTTTTTTTAACACAAGACTGCAACATGAAATGTGGAAAAAAAGCAACAAGGCCTGAAGTTTATCTGAATTCATTGTGTCTGTCTGTCTCAATGACTGTCAGTCTACTTATCTATCATTCTAATTCTAATTCTATTCAGTGTCTTCACAAACATTATGAAGCTTAGGTTATAGAATGAAAAACACTTTTTAGGTTGAAACTGATTAAAAATTATTTTTTTATCACCCATCAGCAAATGTATATACTGTATGTGTATTGGCATTAATTAATATGTAGAAAAAAATAAAAATAAAAAGTTACCAAAAATTCTGTGTAAAAATGAAGAGTGACCAAATAGTCAAAAACTGTTTATTTTGCTAAATATGACATACTCACTGGTGAATTAATAAATTCCACAATTCAATAATTTAGAAGTAGCTGAGAAACCCACTGAAATCTATGTATATGTAATCCTATCTAAATTCAGGACAGTGACGTAGTGGTTAATGCTGTCGTCTGAAAGTTCCAGACATTCTAGGACTTGATTCCTGGCTTCGACTCTGCTTGTGTAGAGCATGTGTTTGCATGTTCTCCCCATGTCTGCACAGGTTTCCTCTGGGTGCTTTAGTTTCCTCCCACATTCCAAAGGTCTGACATCTAAAGTGTCCAATTGTATGTTTGTGTGTGTATACACTGGTGTGCCCTAAGATAGATTGGAGCAATGTCCAGGGTTGGTTCTTGCCTTGTCCCTTGTGCTGCTAATTCACACTGTTTTTAGTTGATATACAAGTTGAACAGTATAATATTTTAATATGAATTTAATTAGACATATTTATCTTTCTGCCTGCATGTCTATTAAAATGCCTGTTACCACATCCGTCTAAAACATTTCACCACCTAATTAATAAATTCCACCACTACTGTACTCCGTCCAAAAGGAGCCACAGGATGACAGTGTGCTAGTGAGAACTTCAATACAGCTGACCTCGCAACAAAAGCATCTCCTAGCAACTGGGAGGAATTTAGGAGTCAAGCTCCCTATATTTTGAGATCCCCACTTTGCTGACTCCACAAGAGCCTCATGCACACTGAAAAGCATTAGCACAATAGGCCTGGTGGCAGGAGGTTGGGCACTCTAAAGGAGACAGGATCTTACAACACCCCTTTGATTATTGTGTGTGTGTGTGTTGTTTTACACAGGATATAGCTCACATAGTTTTATTGTTGCAGATACGTAGGAACAAATATACT
This sequence comes from Parotocinclus spilosoma, assembly GCA_033117975.1. Lineage (NCBI taxonomy): Eukaryota > Metazoa > Chordata > Actinopteri > Siluriformes > Loricariidae > Parotocinclus > Parotocinclus spilosoma. The sequence continues at coordinate 12,088 of JAVSBV010144395.1, read as the reverse complement.
ATGCATAATGGATATTGCATGGCAAATACAGTACAAAGACACACATTCAACAACATTTTGTGAAGTGTCTGTTATTTCTGAGAAGCACAATTTTTAGTCTACAGGATAACCTAATAAAACATGCAATGAGCAAGTTACAATCTGGAGAATAGAAAATAATAGTAATGTAACTACAGCATCACATAAACTAAATAGGACAACATTAACTGTCGTTGCATTACTCACCCCATTGTCATGCCCCACTTGAAAGATTAATAAAAGTTGTTGCTTCTGTCATGTGAGCACTAATGTCAAAATGCCCACTCCTCACATTCCCAACCACCTGGCCCACACCTATACAAAACCCTTCAGAAACTGCAGTGCTCCGAAGTTTCGGAGTCGAATTCAGCTAACAATGGCACCTCTCTCCTCACTTCACACCTCGTTCACACATGAATACAGGCTAAAAAGTGTGAGAGAGAGAAGAAGAATACTGAGAGAATAGTTTTTTCTGCGTGAAACAGAAACGTACACAATCTGCCACATCTATGGGTTATGTAGTTTTTTTTATTAGAAGAGCAAAGCCAATTGTTTTGTAATTTCAGGCAAAATACACAATTATAATCTAACAGTTGGAAACAGTACTTATAGTACTTATAATTCCCTCAAATAGTTGTTAGTTATGTAGTTAATTCATGAACTCACAATTAACCTTGTGTAAATGTTTGAGAGTGCCTTAGACACCTTGCATAAGCATTTAAAACATTTCTCAGCATAGAGAACACTGAAGAAATGATTCACCATCATAATTATACATACAATACGATAAGTAAATGTAAATGAAGAAGAAAAGCTAGGAAAACCGTTAGGGTAGTCATTTATTGAGTTAGTGGCTTTTCTTATATCCAATAGAGCTCAGTTTTATTTCCAAGCTTATCCACTGTAAATGATTATAACAGAAAAATACCAGTGAAACGGATAGGGCAAGAACTAAGTGGAGTTTTGTGTCGTTGGGAATAAGGGACTGCTTAGCACAGGTGCAAGGCAACTCAGCAGCAGTGTGGCAAACAGCAGGCCCATTGTTACTAGCCAATCAACATATAGAAGCACGTGTGACTCTTAGAGACAAGTGTGAGCTAATGTATATCTCAGGGGATGGACTAAAAGAATTCCATGGCTTCCTGTTCTAGAAGTTATGAAGAAATCAAGAGCAAGATGGAGTATTAGTTTGACTACAATACTATCTAAAAAAGGCCCAACAAAGCATTGACATTTTCTGTAATTAAAAATTATTTGAAAGGATTTTAAAACCCTGTTGCTGTTAAACAATTATGCAGCATATGGGCGATAAGTACAGATAAACATCTCCTTGTGTAAGCATAATCTATTTAATCCAAACAAACATATACAGGAAGCTTTTTGAAGTACTTCAAAAATTCACTACAACCCCAAAATCAAAACAATCACAGCCCCATACCATGACAGACTCTAGCTTTTTGATTTGCTGATAACAAAAGTCTGGATGGTCCTTCTCCTATTTGGTCCTGAGCACACAACGTCCATTAAAAAACAAACAAACAACGAAAAAAAAAGTGATGAATACCAATTCATCTGCCCAATACTGTGTGATGGTCCATCCTAGATGCCTCTGAACCAAGAGAAGTCAATGCCACTTTTGAACATATTTAAAACTATGCTTATTTTGTGTACAGTAAAGTGTTAAGTGGCATTTGTGAATGTAACTCTGTATTGTAGTGCTTGATAAAGGTTTGCTAAAGTAACCTGCCCCTGTGGTTATATCAGCCATTGCTGAATGGTAGTTCTTGACGCAGTGCCATGTGAGAAATTGAAGATCCCTTGCCTTGTCCTTTGGCGCTTTAAAGTTTCTCCAGATTCATTGTTTAATGATATTGTACACTATAGTGAGAAAGGAGCAAATCCCTCTTCTGGCCATCTTTGCTCATCAAAGCCTCAGCCTTTTGGATATTGATTTTGTACCTAATCATGATTACAATCATTTGATCAGGGACTGACATCACCTGTTCGAAATCACACAATTATTAACTTTTTTTTAAGTCATTGCTAGCTCTTGATTTAGAATGTATTGCAGACCTGAAATGCAGGCATATATGTTTATTAACAAATGAAATTTGATCAGACAAACCATGAAATATCTCATGCCGTCTGCAATGATATAAAAGTTGAAGTAACTATAAGTAACACTGTGTTTCTATGCATTTTCTAATATGCATTAGTTGCTGACTTCAACTTTAATAATAATAATCATCATAATCAATATTTGTAAAGAGACTGTCTGATCAACATTAACAACAATTTACCATGGTAGAAAATATAGATATATTTAAACATGCAACATTATTTATTACTTTTAATCCCAATCTGTCAACATTTAAAAAAGTCAGTTATTACATCTCTAATATTTTTTTGTAAATACGTTTAGTTATTAATTTGAAAATTATCACTTAAAATGCATGTCACACTGAATTAAATCGTTAACGTCTTTACGACTGGTCTCTGAAAAAATTACAGCTGTTTGTGGGTCGGTAGTTAGTGGGAAAGCTTTTGTGACACGTACTGAAGTGCCTCTTCTTCCCAATCATTGTTCAAATGGTGCGACTGTTTTTGTTTTTCTGCCATGTTTTTCTAAAAAAAAAAATCACATCTAGCTTACCATCGTAGCTGCCCCTGCTAGCTTGTCTTAGGAAAGTTTGAGACAGAGGTCTTGCACAATATTTATCTTTGACTCCAGACAAATTTTATATTTTTTATATTCAATACTGAATTTTTAAATCTACACGACTGCAAATGTTATTGAGCAAAAAAACAACAATACATTTACATAAAATTTTTAGACAGAGCGCCAAGGTGCTATTTTTAAAAAACGCCTTGTGGGTGACTCACGAGGTCACAGCAGACGACCAGGTGCCCACGGGCACCCTACTGGGTACCCCTGGTATAGATATATTACCCATAGTTTCTCTGCGTACTCTGGTTTCGTTTCACATCCCAAAAACATGTCTCTCTTAGTGTCCCAGTGTGTGTGTGTGTGTGTGTGTGTGTGTGTGTGTGTGTGTGCCTTGCGATGGATTGTGTAGGGTTGGTTCCTGCCTTGCACTCTGTGTTACCAGTTAGGCCCTGGCCCTTTTTGTGACCCTAAATTAGATTAAGTGGGTATGAAATGAATAAACATAACAGCTGAGCTAAATGTCATGGACTATAAAATTGTAAATTGCACTACAAGGTGCAGAATTGTGTTTGAGTATTTTATTGATTTATGGTTTGCCAATGGCAATGTAATAATCCTCATAACAATCATCCGCATAACAAGAGTAAATTGGTCACTAAGGCACACATGGCATTGGCTGTTTTAAGCTGTTTTACATGTGGGTAGCTTTTCCATCTCAGCAGAGTAGCAGTGTGAGTTCCGCAATGTGTGGTTGCTTATGAATGTAGCCATGGGGTTGGGGGTGTTGCCATCATTTCCCTTACCCTAAAATTACAAAGTAACCTTGTGGTCGGTATAAAGAGACCTAAACACCCATTATTTTGGCCTTTTGCGTCCACACATATTTTTTCCCTTTTATTTTAGCATTTAAAATAATGTGGTTTGTATCCAGCTGGTGATTTGGCTATGTTTGACTTAAAAGGAATCCTTCATTGACTAAAAGTCATCACTTACTATCTGCAATTCTTATGCTGCACGGCAAGCACACTGTCAAGTAATATTCACATTTCTTTACATTTCATTATCTGTAGTAACATATAAATATGCTTGTTAAATATATTGATTGATGTTCTGAGAACTGTCCCCACATCAGGATTAGCTGGCTCTGGAGATTTACTTAGAGATCTATTACACTTACATTACATTACATCTAACACCCTTATCTAGAGTGACTAACAATTGATACAATGTTACAAGGTGAAATCCGAGCAATAGAAGGTTAAGAGCCTTAAAGTCCAACAGTGGCAGCTTAGAAGTGCTGGGACCTTTAACCCTCAGCCGTCTGGTCAATAGTTCAGACCTTATTTGCTGTGCCACCCCTGCCTTGTTGTATCCAGGATATATTCTGTTTATCATAACCAACAGCAGCAAATTAGGTCAATGCCTTTCCATTAAACCAGAACATGAGATCACCAGATAACCTTGGAACATTATATTTCATCGTAACTCTCAGAACTGTTAGGAACCTTTACCCTGTGGTGTCAATAAGCCCACATGAATTACACAAAGTTCCTTATACTGTAGCAATTGGCATAATCCACAGGATTTCACAGAAACCAAAACCAAAACCTCCAATTTAGGATTATAAACATTTTTATTCATATCACACCCCATTATCCATGACATATAATGACATTAGAAGATGAAATTTTATTAAGATAAATTGAAAGTATTTGCCATACTTGCACAAACATAATCGGTAAATGTTTTGGTTACAAGAGGATGTGTTTCTGTAACATTTTCTGAAATGATGAGTATGTTGGAGTAAAGTCCTTTACCCTTATTTCCCGAATACAAATACAGATATATAACCAGGATGTTTAAGCATTTTGTGACAGGCTGATTAATGATTAGTTGCGAGCTGACACCTTAGGAGTTATCTCATGGACACAAGTTCACTAGGTGATCATTCAAAACCATAATAAAAACCATGCCATGGCTCAGATATGAGGCATACTAATATACTCACTCACTCAGTCACTCATGCATGGCAGAAACATACTATGGACATTACTATAGACCACTGATGGACACACATTTGGTTATCTATCACTGTGGGGGCTTTCCATTGACATAACATTACTGTGGTTAATCAATGATACACCCACACCCAACCTTACCTTCAATAAAACAAATCTTTTGGCTTGTTTGCATAAAAAAAAGTAGCAGTAGTGAAACAAAGATTTCCTTGTGAGAACCTGCAAAGGTAAAACTCAGCTGACCTGTGTGAGGAAACAGGAGTACCCAGACACAGGGAGAACATGTAAACTACTACGATTTGTCCAAAGCCAGGTCTCTGAAGCAGTGCTGAACTCTACATGTATAGGTAGCATAGGCATGATATATTCTAATTTACAACTGCTTTAATAAGATAAGGGAATATCACACTTTACACAAGTGAGATATTCTGCATATGCCCTTTGGAGGACACTGATTTTACCTTAAGAGTTTATTTCCTAACAGGTGCATTAGTTTCATTTAAAAAAGTGATTGAAAACATCTGAAATTCACAATGAATGTCGGTGTACTTGATTTGAGCAAACAGAATGACTCTCACTGTTTGCTCTACTGTTATTAACTTTCTGGTTCTGCTGTAATAACGAAAGACATGATTAATGACCACCTGATGACTCACTGCTAAAGACCCACCCAAAATGAACTCTGCTCAGTCATGCATCAGATCAGATGAGCTTGGCAGTGGAAAGGTAGAAATAAAGTTGTGTATATTGCTATAGGGCGTGCTCGTGATTTCTTGTGTGCTTCTGAGAGCTCTACTGTAAAGGCACGCTTGCACTTTTATATATATTCATATGTACCTATGTACCTATGTGTGTGTTTACATACACAGCAAACATTTTTACCGGGTAGTATGTGTTGTTTGGAGAGTAAATAGTTCCGATGCACCTGTCCATGTAGACTGAGCTTCAGGAGAGAAGTCTTGCTGAGCGAGGCAACAGGCACGCCAGGCATGTTTTCCCTCTTCTCACAGCTGACTGGCCCTTCCTTCCTCCTGGCAGGGAGGGGACAAGCAAAAGTGGAGGACAGCTGTGTAAAGTGCCAGGGGTCAGGGGAAAGCACACATTCTACTCTTGTCACATAAGGTCAGGAGGAAGGGGAGAGGCAGATTTCAGTTAAAAGCAGAGATTAGTTATAAAGAACCAAAGAACAGGGAGGAGAGCATATTTGTAATTTTGCTATCCACCAGATAAGAACAAATGGCCCTGCTCTTTCAATAGAAAAGCCTGTGGAGAGAAAGTCGGTCAGAAGGTCATAGAATCCTGGCTACACAGGTAAAAGCATATAGTATTTAGAGAGTTACAGGTAAATACCGTTTTTTACTAGCTGTATATTGATGTATAATAAAACACTGGTAAGGCTGAATTTATATTTTGTGTGAATTAATTGTTTAATCACTAAAATATGAACAACCAGTATTCTATGGCATGCTTAAAAGAATGTTGAGCATTTATAATCAAATTTTCTTTGTATGGCAACGGGTAAATTATGACTGGAAGCGGAGACGATAAATCGCCAGTCATTGTGTACTGACAGATCCTGCATATGTTACATGAAGCTGTGAATCAGTGTCCCACTCATCTTCTCAAGGGGGCCGGGAGAAGAGTGCAAGAACAGCACTGTTGCTTTAGTCATGGAATATCACCACTTCAGAATGATTCCCAAGGCGACAGTAACTCTGTTAACAAAGATAATGGACACAAACTATAACCATGGTCTCTGTAATGTGTAATACACTAATATACACATGCACACCATGTCTCATTATCTTTGTGAGGACTGCCCACTAACATAATAATTATGTAGCTCAATAATGCTACACCTACTTACTATTTACTTACTTACACCTAACCCTAACCTTCACCTCTGTAACCTGAAGCAAATTAGTTAACTCATTTGACTTGTTTGAAAAAACAGGGACAGAGCCAAGGATAGGACAGAACTTGACATTTTTGACGTTGTGGGGACCTTTTGCTGTTTCCAGACAATGTCAAAATGTCAGCTTTGTCTATCCTTGTGGGAACATTTCCCAAACCATAACCTTAACTAATCCTCGGTAAACTAAAACAAAACTCTTTTGGTTTTCATAAGAAAGATGCAGTTGCAGTTCATTTAAAAAAAGGCATGTTTCTCAATTGTACCACATTTTTGTCTGCAATTCCAATGCAGCCCCACAGTACTGACATGTACCCAGACATTATTCCCCAAAAGTGTCCCTTCTCTCTCTCGCTCTCTCTCTTTCTCTCTCTCTCTCTCTCTCTCTCTCTCTCTCTCTCACACACACACACACACACTCATACAGTTGCAGGTGAAAGTTACAAAACCTTGGGAATTACCTGGATTTCTGTGTTAATTAGTCATGAAGTGTGGTTTGATCATCATCCAGGTTGTACTAAAGGGCAAACTTAATTTGTCTGAATTAAAATCATACCAGCAATTGTATAGCATAGATTGGTGACTTTCTGGCTTAATCGTTCCAGCTAAAAAAAATCATTCCCTGACAGTTAAAAGATGTAAATTTCGCATGTTTAAGCATGTGAGCCAGACATTTAGAGGCTGTGCCCTCTGCACTGGCTAACTCGTTCACACTTTAGTATGGCTAACATATTTGAAACTCTGAGTTAAGTACAGGAATTCCATTTACATATGTCCCACACTAAAAAATGAATCACTATACCTTAGTCAGCAACTCCCAATAAATATATGGTAATGTAAGACCCTCCCCATAAGAGACAATTAGAACAAGAAATGGAATATTGGAAGTTCTGTACAGTTTCTACTTTTCAAGTAATGTCTGTTCAGCAAAGATTACACCATTGTTAAAAGAGGTAGAAAAGAAACCCAAAATAACAGGCCTGTAGTAATCCCTGTAGAACATTCATTTTCTTATCCTCTTAGTCCTAGCCAGGGTCATAGGAAAGTCGGTATTTAGCCAGCGACCCAGGGTGTGATATTTAGGTAATACATTTGAATGATTTATTGGATGGATTTCTTTCAAAATATGTACGTCTTATGTTTATAAAGAAAATCTGGACATTGCACAATACTTCTGTGTTACTTTTGTATAGCTGCATGAGACAAAGGTTGAAACTCTAGCTGAAATTGGTCAGAGACTAGACCTAAATCCAGCTGATGAGATGCTGTGGTATGGCCAGATGAACAGGGTTCCGCTACAAGATTAGGTTAATATTACACCTTACATTGCATAGCGAAAATATTTTCTCCCTTAGATAAAGCCAGTAGTTCTGCCTGAGATGCCTGGCATGGCCAGAGGGAACCACTGAAAACTGAACCCTTAGTGTAGTAGTCCACTATACAGTATATATAAAACATAGCATTTTGAACAAAAACATAGATTTTAAAAATGTAAAAATTTGGTAAGCCTCTCCCTTTTTGTTAGGACAATTCGGAAACTGCCATGAATCCCACAAGCATTTTCACCAGTGTTCAATTAAATCCTGTAGATAAAATGCTACATGCTATGAGGCTATGCCATAACTGATCCTCCTTGAAACAACACAAGCTAATGCTTTTTCACATCCTATATGATTTACATGCTACATGAACTTATGTGGAAATACAATATTTGTGCAATTATTTAAAAGTCAAATTGTAGAAAAGCAAGGCTTTAATATTTTTAGTAATACATTCAGCTGTTTATTCACAGCAGATATGTTTTGTCAATGATATTAGACAAACAAGTCTCCACGTTTTGTGGTAACACACGGTGGGACCAGGAGACTAGAACACTAAACAGGTGTACTCGTCTTAATTAAGTGTTGTGGGCTAAACTTGCGGTGATTTTGTGATATGTGTGACAGCTGGTGTGGGAGTATCCTCCACCCGCTTTACGGAAGGAAAAAAAACCCACTGTTCTTCCTTTTCTGTTTGCCCCAACATGCCCCATCACTGAAAATCACTGCCGTCTTTCAGAAGGGTGTGAGTCTTGGAACAGGCTAGAGTGACTTATGCAACACAAAAATTGCCTTTGTTATACAGCTAATTCCATTCGTTCATGACCACACATGTCCCTGAAAGTACAGCATACAGATTCACGAATTCCTGACTATTCAGGGCTTGCTTTCTTTGTGATGGTGGATTTCAAAATCACTACTCATCATGTATAAAACCAGCTTGACAATAACCATGTATACTTTATAATAAAGTAACTTCACAGTGATGTACTTTTAAATTATTTACTATTAATTAGTTATGTTTTAATAAAAACTATACTGTTACAAAATGTGTCCAAGGACCATTATTTACTGCTAAATGTTACGGCTGTTTAAAAACATATATAAATTTTGTGTTTTGTTGAATACCTAAAATGATTTAGTTCATATACTGTGTATAACCTAACTGGTTTGAACTTCTTTTTGAATTCATAATTGCCTTTATTTTTTGTAGAATGGATTCAACAAGGTGTTGGAAACATTCGTCATATATTTGGGTTCATATTGACATGATAACATCAGCTGTAGACTTGTCGGCTGCAAATCCATGATGTGAGTCTTTCTTTCCACCATATCCCACAAAGATGCTCTACTGGTTTGAGGTCCAGAAACTGCAGAGGCTGTTCAAGTACAGTGGTATATTGGTATGTTCAAGAAACCAGTTCAAGATAATTTGAGCTTTTTGTGAAGCCTTTTTTTTTAGTCGTCTCTTGTCCAATCTCGGGGAACTCATGCAAATTTTGTCTTAGACAGAAGTGGCCCACAGTGTGGTCTACTGCTGTAGCCCATCTGCTTTCAATGTTCAATGTTCTGAATGATGTGCATTCAGAGATGCTCTTTTGCATAGCTCAGATATAATGATACTGTTGCCATTGTATTAGCTCGAGCAGTTTAGCCATTCTCGTCTGACCTCTTTCATCAACAAGGCATTTTCTCCCAGAGAACTGCAGCTCACTAGATATTTTTTCAGACCACTCTCTGTAAATCCTGATGATGGTTGTTTTTTTACTTGCATCCCAGTAGACACTCTGACCAGCGAATTTTAGCAGATTTCCCTGACCATGTCTACATGCCTAAATGCACAAATTGTTGTCATGTAAATGACTGATTAGATATGTGCATTAACCAGCAATTATTAGATGCACCTAATAAAGTGACCAATGAGAACACGAACCCTGTTTAAGGTGTAAGCGTGTAGTCATAGTCTCTATGTCAGGGTGGCATAATGGGAACTGGATGGGGCATCAGTAGGGTTTTGTGAGCAGTAGTTAAAAACAGAGCAGAATGTATCTATTACAAGTAGCTCAGCACAGTGTCCTTTGCGAAAACATCTTAATTGAAGTGTTGTGGCTTTTTAAGGTCTCTACTAAGTTCAAAAGGTTTTAAAAGGAGGTAATGTTACCATGTTCATGTATTTGTCAATTGTCAATGAAAGCATATATTGGAAGGATTTACAAATTATCTTAAGAAACAAATGTTTACTTGCATTTTACCCAGAGTAAAGCATTTCACTCAGAGTGAAGTGAGGGTTTTTCAAAATTGCTTTTCTTGTGCTTGGATTTGAACCTTAAACCTTTCGATTAGCAGTCCAGGGCCATAACCACATAATCCCCACTGTTTATGTACTGGAAGTCTATGTATTTGATGAGGTTATGAAAGTCATGTTGAAAAGTTTGTAACTGCAAACATGTAAACATAAGAAGAACAACTTGCTTTCTTGTCAATCCAGAATGCCAAAAACAAGAAGATATGTCATGCTTTGATCAGAGCTGTCAGGAGGAAAGGTTTTGAGCATCCATCAAAGTGTTTATTCTTTGAAGAAGTTTGCTTAAAAGGCACAGCAAGATTGGATGTGATCAAAGTACATTACAAAATACTGCAGTTATATTAAAAAATACATCTCTAGTTGAGAACAGCTTTGATTGTTGTTTGTTAGAAAGTGTTTTAGCTAGCTTTGTTTATCCACTTGATAAAATGACAGAACAGCTATAGGTCACAGTATAATATGGTACAATGGGAGATTTGTTTGATATTATATAGTATATTTTATATTTATATAGATTTGCTTTTTATTTGAATAGAAAAACATTACATTAAGTAATCTTGGTAATATTTCTGGAGAAGAAATAAATGGAAAAGAATGAAAATAAAAATAAATGAAATAAAAAAAATTAAAAAGAATAAAAGCCTATGGGCAACACATAATACTGTTAATGTATTTTCCTTTTTTAACATAGTTTATTTACTGTATAGTTGCAAAAAGGTATTCAGGCAATAAAGTACTCCAAATCAACTACAGGTATGTGCTGTTAAATGATCACATGACCGAAATGGACATTGACCGGATGTTACCATAGTCACAGAGTGTTTTTAGGCTAATGTGTTGTAAATACAAAGAGTATTTTGCCAAGAAAACTGCATAAATGTGTAAATGATACATATATGTGTCAGAGATACGGTGAAAACATAAATAGAACATTATACACATCATGGCACATGTTTAATCTATGGAAATTCATTATAATTATTGAGTAATGTACTTTTTACAACCCTCTGTAGGGGAAAGTAGTAACACTTAAGAGGATGGTATGATGGACCTGATACTCTTGTTTGACAGAAGTCAACAATACATTGATAGAAAGCATAATGAATAATAATGCTGTTCAAATTATCAGCTGTTTATGGCCGCAGCATTCAAAGTTAAAAGAAAGATTTTATTTCCTATCACAGCGTATTATCATTTTAAAGACCTCAGTCATTAAAGCAAACAGACACTGATTAGAAGGCCATTAAACGGCAAGTACCTGTACTGGTTTCAGATGTATTTGCCGCTAGAGCACCGTGAAGCATTTACAGTATTTCAGTTGTTAGCTTTGATGCTGTTAACAAGTGATTGTTTAGGGCTATGACTATGCTCATCATCTACAACAGAAGTTGCACATAGTCTTCATTTCCTGGTATAGCCTTCATAAGACCCAATTTCAATGTAGCTTTGGTGGTTTTGGCCACTGCACTTTCAGAATTTTGGCTTTTGTCCTGGTAGTAATTATGGGCTGGCATTTATCTTTGCTTAGTTTGAACAACGTTTAGTTTTTTAGTTTAGTTTTTTAGTTTGTCAAATTATTGAAACAGGACAACGACCCGAAGCACACAGCCAAGATCTTAAAGGAGTAGCTTCAAGACCACTCTGTGAATGACTTGAATCCGATTAAACATCTCTGGAGAGATCTGAAAATAGCTGTGCAAAAGACGTCTCCCATCCAACCTGATGGAGCTTCAGAGGTACAGCAAAGATGAATGGGCAATACTGCCTAAAGATAGGTGTACCAAGCTTGTGGCATCATATTCAAAAAGACTTGAGGCTGTAGTTGCTGCCAAAGGTGGTTCTACAAAG
>JAVSBV010144384.1:0-15943 GCA_033117975.1 Parotocinclus spilosoma | reverse complement strand
TTATACCCAATCATGTTGTCAATTGACCTAATTAGTGTTAATTGGTCTTCCAGCTGTTCGTTATATGCTCAATTTCCCTTTTCCAGTCACTTATTGCTACTTGTCCCAACTTTTTTGGGATTTGTTGACACGGTGAAATTGATATTTGCCATCTCCACATCATTGCATTCAGTTTTTATTCACAATTTGTTCAGTGTCCCAGCTTTTTTGAAATCCGCTTTGTAGTTTGACATACATCACACAAGAAAAAAATGTAATAGCATACTGCAGAGTGCATAAATACACATTTCTTGGCTTAAACTAATATGACTAAAATCAAATTTTAAACACAGTTTTTTTAAAAGGAAAAAAGAAACTGTAAATAACTCAAAGATGTGTATGAGACTACGTGTTTTGGTGATGTGTGTATCTGTGAATGGATCTCAGATGCAATTCGAATAGGATGAATAGAGTATTAGAATATTAATGCAGTCTGAAGGCAAAAGGGTGAAGAAATGTCACTTGTCGATTATGCCACAGAAATTTTAATTATTATCGCATGAGGAGGGGACATTTAAGGATATTTAAAAAACTATTTATTTGAATACACATAATTCCTGCTTGCTATTATCACATACATGTTAAGAATGTATTAAATTACTTTATTATTAAATTATATACCGGCATGGACACAAACATAATATTTAAAGATAAAGAATATGCAGCCACACTTATCAAAAATATTTTATAAACCTCATCTTTGATTTATACAATGGATCAGAAGTGTATTGGTAAATTATTTTACTGTACAAGCTATCTGTTATAAATTACATATTACATCAAAAATAATAAAAATACATTATCGCTTAGTAATAAATTCATTAATTAAGACTTTTTTGTAAAAGAGGAAGCTCTTTGCTCTCTACAGCCATGACATTGCTGCTTAACCAATGTGGTGATGTCACAGTCATCCTGAACAGCTGATTGGCCAATTCAGTAGCAACGGTCATGTCTATGATGTCCACAATAGGTATAAGGTTGAGAAGGAGAAGGCCATGAGAACGGAAATCATGACGACAAGAAGTTTCTGCATCCACAAACAGGCCTCCAGGTTCTGCTCCAATCGAGAGTTAGCCACCATCACCCGCGTTAGCTGTAAGAAAATGCATATTAAAATACTTTCCAATACATTTTAACATACACAATACCACATTTGTCATAGGATAATAATTAATGCCATTGCCATTGTCATTGCCATTTGTCATTGAAGAGCAACAAAAATGCCTAAACTAATCCTGTTACCTTGTGTGTGTTGCTGAAATGTTTTCCTGCCACATGTGGTATGTCACAGAAATTAGGAGGGACCTTCAGGTTCAGGGCACCATTACCTCTGGAAGAGACCTCTGGATACCAATTCTATATCCTTTGCATTTAGCCCATCACTAAAAGATTTATTTTGGTGGAGTTTAATGGGAGCCTGAACATAAAAACCTTTTGAGCGAAGAAATCAGCATGCAAATGAGACCCACACACTCATGAGGGGTCAATGACTTTAATCCAATGGAATCAAAGGTCACTATTACTAGAGTTCACTGTCCAGCTATACCCTTATTGCACTGTAGGAGCCATTGAGAGAGTATGTGTTCTACTACCTACTCTACCAATGAGGACTTGTTTCACCAGGACTATATAAGACTAAAAGTGGAACAAGATTAATCAGCTCTGGCAAATCTGACCACCTGCAAAGTCACGATGCAAGGGAGGATATGTAACAGAGCAAGGTTTGATGCATAATGTCAACTTCTACTTTGTTTTAAAAAATATATAAATACCTGATAAGAGTACTGAAACCTATAGTTGCGGAAATGAAGTGCTCTCTTCATATCTTTGTGGGACTGTGCTGGCCTAGTGGTTAAGGTACTGGACTATGGACCAGAAGGTCCAGGGTTCAAAATATCACCTCTGCCAAAGCTGGGTACCTGATCAAGACCCTTAACCCACAAATGCTTGGATTGTAAGACTTTATAGAAATCTCTCTGGATAAGGGTGTCTGCCTAATTCGATAAATTCAAATGGCCATCTACAGATCTTGCTATGGAGAATTTTCCGTACACCTGTTCAACTGCTCATTAATGCAAATATCTAATCTGCTATTCATATGGCAAAAACCCAGTTAAAAAGTCAGAATATTTATGCTAGTGCAATATGTTTTGTTTGTAATTTTTAAGAAATTGCAAAAATTGTCATTGACTATTTAATTGTGTTTGAGATGATTTAAGTTTTGTGACTTGTCACGTTACCCTGCTGGTAGTAGCCACCACAAGGTGCACTCCAATCAACAACTGTTTTTCTGTGATCGTTGGAAAGCTCTTGTGTTTATGTCTTGATGCACTTCCACGTGTTATGAACATCAGATTTGGTAGATCCCTGTTCTTTAAATACAACAGTGTGACCACTGAAATGCCTGCCTGAATCACATTCAAATTAGATGCCAAATTCTAGAGGCTGGCATACTTTTACTTACAGATATGGAACAATGGACAATTTCACTTGATAAATAAATGAGTAATTATAATATTGGGTCTAATATGATAATCTTTCTCTACTATAATCATTATTAGACACAGAGACACCCCCCCCAACCAAAATGTGGGGAAGATATGTAATCTTGGTGACATTGGGTGCAGCATGATTGTTCATGCCAGACAGATTTGTTTGAGCAGACGGCAGTTCAGCAGACGGAATTTCAGGCAATAACTCAGACGGTAGTTCAGATAACACTCTAGAATGATAATAAGCTAGACTGCACAACACCTTTTGTCGCAAAATATGGCAGCCTTTTTGTTGTTTAAATCATGCACTGTTATGGCGACGCAAGCAAACTGGAGGAGAACGAACGCAGCAAAAGGTGTAATAATTTAATATTATTATTAATCTAGCAAGCACAAAACATGAACCACATATCTAAAAGAAAGCTACTGCTGTCACATGGACATGGTTTGAAAAGTCTTACATGCTTCAGAAAAAAAGCTATGCCGTGAATTAGTTCCTATGACGAACTCAAGCACAACTAATTTCTTTTACCACCATCAAAAAAATTGTGTGATAGAGATGCACCAATCAATGTTTTTTTTTTTTAATGCGACCACTTGTGTTTGGATAAGTTGCATCAATAGATTCTGTGCTGCTGACATTTAACTTACGAAACACACTACAGTAACAGTGGCACTGTGATTCAGAATTCAGTTTATGTTAGTTTCCTAAACACACAATCTCATGGGTTTGTTTATAATGAGACCACCGCTAACACGTTCAGTGATTTCAGTTGTGTTTTGAGTGCTATTTAGTGAACTAAATACTATTGTATTGATAGTGCAGTCGTAGGGAGACTAATGAGGGAGTAAAGGTGTATTTATGATGCACTCCTGTCTTTTCAAGCCGTGGAGAAACTACTCCAAAACGTTTGGCACAACAAATATAAGACATTTGAAACAGCATCACCCTGCTGAATAGGTGGAGTTTAGCAGAATACGGCAAAGAGTTCAAAGCTCAAGCAAGCATTAACACAGAGCCAGCAAACAGCAAGCAGCCCCTCCAAGTTTTCTTTATCAGAGAAGTTTCCATTACCACTAGAAAGGAGGAGACTCATTCTGACCGTTTTGAAATTCTGAGATATAATAACTTGCACATAATTAACCCCTCATGTCCAAAGAGCTGTGACTTTTATTATGTTGGAGCATGTTTTAGTCTGACACTGTTTAAAAATTAATATTACAGGTCACAGACGTGTTCTGAGCATGAATACCTCGAAAGACAAGGTCTTTTTTGGTCGTTTAAGGTCAAATTTAAACGGTCTCTGCAAGCCAGCTGTTTACATTGCTCTTTCAGCGCGTCATTCGTTACCTTGACAAAGCGGCTCCAGTTTACCTCAGTAGAAAAGTGTCCTGTAAAAAGCTGCTGAATTAGCTAAAAAAAAAAGCCTTACAATAAGACTTTCACAGAAAAAGCATTACAAGAATAGTTAGAATTAGCATAAAAAGCAACTAACAGGAAATATGCAGCCGATGATGTTACATGCGTTGACTGCCAGTAGTCTAGCTGTACGTCAGTGACTACAGATGACATTTCCCTAATAACCTACTAAATAATATATTGCTATTTTTATTAAATACTTAAGTTATTTGAAAGCACTCAATATCATTTAATCTTATTTCTGTTATGAAGAGTTTTACCATTCTGGGCATTTAGGTTGTAAAGCTGTGATTGAGCCATTTAGGCATTATGGATACAAAAAAGCTTATTAACTTGTTGTGTAAACCATATTTAAGTATTATGGTTCTTTATATTTGCAATTAATATTTTCATAATTTTTGTTGTTATAGTTTTTTATTATCATTATTATTTCATTTGGATGTACAACATTATATATCCATGTATTGCGATAGGTCATAACACATTAAATACTATTAATAAATAAATAACATCATTAGTACAATACTGTTTTATTGTATTTCTGACATTTTATGACCTATTTTAACAAGATAAATAAATAAATATGCATGCAAAATTTAGATGGTCAAAATGACCACGGTGGTCATTCTAGTAGTTATGGAATCCTGGCCATTCTAGTGCTCTAAAGTTGAAGAAAAATGTTTCTATATGCTGGCTTTTATAATTCTTCGCAAAAAGGGCTAAAGTGAGATTTTTACAGCTAATTAGGCTTAAGCATTTGTAGCTCTAATTTGTGGGTATGCTTATCCTCCTTTCTCAACATGGAATGATGTCTATATCAGAAAATAAAAGTTTGAGTAAGCCACCCCACTGTCTCCAAATCATTATCGTTGTCAATATTACTGTGTATGACCTCATTACCTCAAAGGCTTTCAAACACTTTGGTGATAGTGAATCTGGTTTCAGATAATGTAAAGCATTAAACCACGAAACCACAGTGCTTTTGCCATCCAATATCACTCATGTTCATCCATGCCATATAAATATCAACCATCTTCTCTAACTTCCTGAAACTGATCACTACAATGGCAAGCACTGTGACATTCAGCTCCCAAGCAAACATAGGACAAATAAAAAAATTAATTTCTAAAATGGGTGACTGTCTCACTGATACCAAAGAAGAGGACATAAGACTGTTACTGGTAGAATACCATCAAATACTTCACCCAAAGACCAACTGTACCAACAGAGATATCTCAAGCAGAAGTTACTAAGTTATTGAACTTTTTGTGTGTCACATACAATGAATGTCAACATGCTAAAAATGGCAGGGTGGAGGATATCTTTAGTTATCTGGCTGTGCAAAAAAAGTATCAAAAATAAAACATGCTTACATTGTGTGATTCATGTGTGATACTGGCATTTGCTTAACTGGTTATACAACACAAAGCATGTGGTAACAGAATCAACTTACATGTATATTTACAAAAAATTATAACTAGATTAGTGTGACTTGATGCTTGTGCAAACACTTCACTTACCACTGTCTGCAAATCATTTGTGCTGGAAGCTGAAGAGAGGAATAGATTTTCGCTCGAATTGCTCAAAACAGACTTCGGAGCTTCAAGAACATGACATCGAAGCCTGTAAACAAGACAACAACAGGTTTTTTTTCCACTCAAAATATACTGAACAAAAAATATAAACACAACATTTGTTTTTGCTCACACAAGAGCTGAAGCCAAAGATTTGAAGCGAAAAAAATTTGTCTAAAGCTTTGTTAGCATACTCCACTGCCAAGATAATCCATCCACAAGCGTGGAACATCAAGATGTTGATTAAACAGCATGCTTATTGCAAGGTGTATCTTAGGCCACAATCTTGGTCACAATAAAAGGCCTACAATGTGCAGTTTTATCACACAGCACAATGCCACCAATTTTGAAGTAAGTTGCCAACTGCTTGGAAGTAAGCAATTGGCATGCCTAATGCAGGAATGTCCACTGAAGCTGCTGCACATGAATTTATCAGTACATTGTTCCCTCGTCACTTCGTAGTTCACCTTTTGCGGAATCTATGCATTGCGGGTTTTCAAATAATATTAATTGAAAAAAAAACAAATTGCAGATCTTCGCTGTTTCACAGGTTTTTGCGGAACTTGATAAACATAGTACGTGTGGTATAGTTAACGTATACATATACATGTATTTGATGAACTTTTACATAAAAAAAAAATATCACATAAAAAAAAAATAATCCAGACCCTAGTTTTGTACCTTGCCTCATCTCGACAATACCTACTGCATTTTATAATGTTAACTGGTCACCAGACACGCATCGCTCCTCAGTGACTATTGAATGTGACACATTTCAGTCGTCATGCCATAAGTTAAACAGCACACCTGTCTTACCCATAACAATATGCTTGTAGTTACCTGTGCTCCATGATTTTTGATTTTGGTATTTCCTTCCAGAACTGAGCGAGATCAGAAGATGCAAAGCCTGGCTCCATTTCAGCTGCCATGACTAAGAAACGGTCCTGAGGAGATGCCTGGTAACCTGAACACGTATAGTTTTAATGAGATGAGGACAGGGGGTCATATACAGAAATAACACTGGTAATGGTAACAATATGCAGTGGTACTTGAAGGTTTGTAAACCCTTTAGTATTTTCTATATTTCTGCATAAATCTGAACTATGAAAAATAACATACGCAATCATTCACTGATAAAAGTGATCCAATATTAAATGAATGTGACACAAAAGTACATAAAACTATAGGATTAGAAGTTAACATGAATGTTTTTAATGGGGCCACAATCAGGTGTAAGTCGTTGGCTTGGCATATTTAAAAAACAGGAATCTATCAACGTCTGACCCACACAGTGCAAGAGGTTTCTGAGGACCTCAGAATAATAGCTGCTGATGCTTATGAGGCTGGAAAAGGTTAGGGAAGCTTATGTAAAGAGTTATATCACTGTATAGTCAGAAATACTGGTGTTGAATTTCTTCTATATGTACACACAATGTTTCTGATAAGTACATAGCTATCCCTTCTGGAATTAGGTAAAGAGCAAATGGACAAGTCAGAATGATACATTTTGAAATATTTTTTTAAATGAGTAAAACTGAACTAGGACTTTTTGTTTAAAAAACAACAACAAAGCAAAACACATCAAATGACTGATTAGCATGTATTAATAAAATGTACAAGAACAACCAGGTAGATATTAAATAAATAATAAACTTTTTCTGCTATTGGGCTCAAATCAAAAGTGGAGATACTGGAGGGGTTCTCATCGATGTGCTTCGAAAAGGAGTACACAAAAGAATATACTCTGCGGTTAAAGCTAAATACTCTCTGCAATTATTGATGTGGCCTTGGGTTTTACATATAATCATAGGTGAAAAACATTATGAACAGTGAACTTACATCATTATGTGTTTTTACATCAATATTTGATTATTGTTAACATTCAATGCATTACATTTTGAATTACTAGAATACAAAAAACAAAACTTAAATATAAAAACAAAAGTAATAAAAAGTTTATATTAGGCCAGCTAGACAAAGCATAGGCTAATGATACAAGTTGAAGATGCAAAGAATACAGAGTTTGACCAATTCTGTACATGCCAACATTAATTAAATTAGATGGAGTATAAACATACAACCCTTCTCATCTTCTCCACTAGATGGCACTTGGACCACAGAAAATATTTCCGTATGATTAAATTTACATTTCGTAACATGCATAACATAGTTCAAAAAAATCACTGCACGCACATTGCAAGCTTTGACTTATGACCATGGAATGTTATCAGAAGAAAGGTCTTACAGCAGTGATGGCTTTTTTTTTTTTGTAAAGTTGGTTTGGCTTAGCTTTTTTTATCCTGCTAATGGTACCAGACAAAGCAGCACTCAAACATCAGTTCTTCATTAACCAAATGGTGTGGAAAAATCATGCTTACACATTACACATTTAAACTGCACTAATCAACAGTTACCACAAATGCTTAGTTGAAGTTATTGCTGCCCGGGAAGGTCACACCATATACTGAAAACAAGGGTGCACATACTTTTACTATTTGCAAACATTTTCCTCAATAATGATCATGAGTAAAAATCTAAAGGGTTCACACATTTTATGCACCAATGTAAATGTAAGATGTTATAATCACAGACAGAAATACTATAGCAAATTATAGTATTTCACTATGATGAATGTTTATGTGAAATGTGAACTATATTTGTGTAAATCTTACCACCATGTAGAGAGACTATAATGTCAATGTTTGCTCCAGGCTCACAGCTGCTGTTGCTGGGTTTAACACGGTATTTTTCTGGGGCTGTAGTTCGTACCTGCACATAACACCAATATACTGTATAAATAAAACACCTACATAATCTATAGAGTAAAGGAAGTTAGCTGTTAAGATGTGTTCTGGAAAACAATTACAATTGCTCTGACAGATAAGACAAAGCAAAAAAAATACTAAAACATATGTCTATACATAGACAACATATGCCTAGAATGACCAGACAACTGTGCCAGAACAACACATTCCATTTAAGACACCACTTGGCAAAAATGACAAGATAATTCTTCCTGCAACCTGTACACACCACCTCACCTTAAAAGCAACCTGATTTTTGGTGATGTTGCTGAGGACAATCAGACACTTTTTCTCCATGTCTTTGGCTCCAAAATTGAGTTCTTCAGCTGGACTAAAACAGAAACAAAGCCAAGCAGAGTAGAACTGATTCTGTGCTGATTATGTAGTTTTAAAATATGAAATATTGCTTTTCAGACTTTTAAACAGTTTTGTCTGAACAGAAAATCAGTTTACAGTAATGTCTATATACTAGTTAAGCATTGATTCCGCAGTGATGTCATCCATTCAGAAGGTCAAGCAGAATATTTAGTCACTTTTGGAGGGTCTAAAGAAAACCTAGAGAATAAACCTAACTACGGCTTAAGAGCTTAAAAATGTGTTCTCTTATTTATATATTATGACTAACATTCATTGTAAATTACTTTTATAGAATTTGGGAGATGTTCTTACATTCAATGCAATGTTATTGTGCAAAAGTAGTGCTTGGAAAAAAATCCTGTACATTCTAGTCAATGGTCCAGTGCCTTACAAGCTGTGCAACCACAGTCCAAGTTCTTACTATTAAGAGAACATTTGGGAAAAAAATCAAACACTGCATAGTGAAATTAAGGAAAGATTTGGAAATGTGTAGCCAAGCAGCATAATAAAAGGCTAATCCATACATTTTGAAGCAAATACAAATTGACATAGTAATTAAGTATCTCATCACCACACGCACACATGCGCACACACAATTTACACACTTTTCTACTTGCAAAAATGCTAGCTGTTTTTTCAAAAGGATAAAAGTCCATGTTAAGACCCCTCTAAACCAGACTCCTGTGTGCATCTAAAGTGTAGCTGCTTACCTTATGTGCAGCAAAGTGCCCTTAAAAGTAGTCAGAGGCATCCTGGCACCTTTCAGTCGACTCGAGTAATCGGTTTTATCTGTTACATCTGTAAAATTTACCTAAATAAATACAAAATAATAGAAAAAAAATAAACTTTCTGCACCTCACACAGGAAAGCCAGTAAACTAGGGTTTTTCAATTTGTTACTGACAGAGTACAGGTTACACTGACTTTAATAAGTATGAACTAATCAGTAAACTAATTTAATCAGTTGAGAACCAATAATTTTAATCCTTTGTAAAACAGATATCTGATCTTTTAATACCAACAGCTCAAGTAAAACTACTGACTTTAATAAGCATTGTTCATTAAACTAAACAGTTTAAATAAGTAAGCAAACCCACAATTAATCAATGCTAATAACTAAAACTTATGACACATTCAACTGCAGTAACCTGAATTATAATTACTTGAATCAAACAATATCACTCCTAAGTAATACGAGACGTTAAATAATATAAATAATGGCACATAAATATATCAAAATGTTTTTTTGAGCCGAAGTACAATCATTTCAAAATACTCAGTAGCCAATGGTATTTAATAAAATAGTTAATTACAAATTAATGTACAGTAATGTACAATTACTTAACTGTAATTCAATGACAAAGCAAAACAAAACTTAAAGAGCTAATGTAATGTGCAAATACAACTTTTAGAGATGATCAGGGCACAGAACTACCAGGTTACAGAGACTAAAAATGACATTTTATTATACACACATGCGCACGCACGCGCACACGCACATCAGTCACAAGACCCTAACGTGAAAAGCTGAATAAGCACTAACAACAGCTAAAACAGCACAGAGGTTACAATTCTGTGCCTGCACACACACACACACACACGTGTTTATAGCCGCAAGTTTGCTTTTTTATGATTCACTTCTCAATGATGACTTCACACTGCTACACCTAATCCTAATCCTAGTAACACAAAGCAAATTGGCAATAAATAAATAAATCATAAATAAATTTACATTTGTGAGCACTTGGCTCAACACCTCCCACCAACAAAAGCAAACAAACACATAAAAAGTTTATAAACCCAAACCAAAAAAGGTCAAATATGCACTACGCTGATCAAAAAAAAAAAAACACTGGGATATTTCATTGTGAGCAGTGTATGTCCCACATTTGCTAAACATGAACAGGCGATGCATTAGCCCACACATGCACAAACTATATGTAGTGTGTGCATGATTGTACTTATTTACTTTATCCCCCACCCACCCCAAATAATATATAAACTTGATCCTCCAAACCCACCCCCCCACTCAATACTCAAATTCATGTACAAGACACACCACTGTCATACAGAAAAGGTCAAGGGTCACTGCCAGAAAAAAAGAAAACTAAAGACACGGTTTTCTCACAACTAGGTGGGTAAAATCAAATATTTGTTCATTTTAAGAATTATGTCGCTCATCCATTCATTTATTATTCACATTACAAAACAGAAATAAACAGAACACAGTGATTTTAAATATGAATTTGTATGGATTTATTAATTTATTTAATTACAGTAGTTATATTTCTCTGTTCCAGTAAAATAGCTTAAAATCATAGTCATTATTGCATTACAATTTGTAATGTAAACGATTAGGGCATGTTCTAAATTTACAAAGTAAATCATTAGTAAAAATCACAATAGTGACCATAGTGAAATTCTGTCAGTACTGTCTCTGAAAGGCAAAAACCTCAAAAAAAACAATTACAGCAAATGAAATGTAAGCAAGGAAAATGAAATGAAAGGACATGTAAAACTGAAGAAGTAACTGTAAGTGTAACTTTTTCCCTAACTAACAGATTTAATGTGACACTTATGGTCTTCACTTGATTACAGCCTACACACTGATCCTTGTGCTCACAATATACAGTACACTGGAAATGTTTCAAATAAACACAACCCTACCAGCACTGCTGTCATAAGGTTTAACACTGATAATCCCTTAAGACACTTTGTTGATTTATGTTAAGCTCAAAATAGAGCTGTGGAACTGGAGTGTTAGTGTCTTTAAGAAGACTTGATGCTTAAAATTCAAAGCTCTAAACAAAGACAGCAGACTGAGCTTTTCTAAAATTGTAACATTTGGCATTCCCAAAACAATCCTCAAAACACCTCAACTCCCCAACAGAATGTTGTGCCAACTCTAACAAGCATTTAGAGCTTTATCTGATGCTTAAAGTCTATTTCATGTCTGAAATGCATGGTATTTAATCAACTACACAATCAGCTGCACAACCTCCACAGAGAACGACAAACAGGGAGTAGGAAACAACTCTTAATGATACGAATTTACAATCCCACTATATTCTAAAAACATGTTTTAGTATATAATCTGGAAAGGTGCACAAGTTTGTGCCCTGCCATGTTAAATATTATGTTTTAAAATGTTTGCCCAAACACTGCATTAGCAAATAAAAAGCAGCTAAGATTAGATAATAATACATTTGATAAATTAGTAGTAAGAAACACATTTAAAATATGATTAACGTAGTGATTAGGAAATATTATTCATCATAGCAATTTTGCACAATTATTCAGAATCTAGTAAATCTTATGATTGGTGGTCAGTTTCTAAATGAGGAAAAAAAAGAACAAAGGTGAAATCATGGTAATGGGGACATCCAGTTGAAATGTGATGGACACTGGCGATGTGAGGGAGATGCCAAATGCCTCGGCAACCTCAGAAGTCCTTATTTTTAAAAACAAGAAAGAGAAAAAAATCAGCTTTAAAACAAGGATGATACAACTGACATACTAACTTACTGAACTCACTAAGACTCAAC
The DNA here is from genome assembly GCA_033117975.1 of Parotocinclus spilosoma. Taxonomy (NCBI): domain Eukaryota; kingdom Metazoa; phylum Chordata; class Actinopteri; order Siluriformes; family Loricariidae; genus Parotocinclus; species Parotocinclus spilosoma. The sequence goes on along the minus strand of JAVSBV010144384.1, from coordinate 3,713 downwards.
GTTGATTTAAAAACAAACTTCAACTAAGCTCAATACTTCCAGCAAGAAGAGTTATGTCATCTTCTCATATTACCACTGGACAGTCTTATATTGTCAGTTATAGTGTTGGAGTTATATTGCCACTTTTTGACTGTATATAAAAACTATTTTCAAATGTTTGCCATACAAGTGTTTGCACTTGCACACAGAATATATACACAAATTCATCAAAATTGCACAAAATAAGATTTCTCTTAAAACACCAAAGAAAATTGTTAAAAATAATTCAAAATAATGTTAATTTAAGGACAAAAACTACACGTTGTCCATTTTATCAGTTTCATTTACCACATAAAAGCAGTTTGTAGTTCTACAATTACAGACTCAGATCTGTTTGTCTATCTGCTAAGTAAGACCCTATTACTCTGTTCTCTAATGCTAAAATGGACATGTAGACAAATGACCGTAGAAACAAGACGGTGCTCCTAATAAACTGACTCACAACAAATTACAAGCTACAAACTTACTTTATCTGCTTCCTGTATGGAATGTGTGCATGCTTCACTTTTGGTCTCTCACTTACTAGCTGTCTCAGTTTTTTATTTAATCATCCTGCATTGATGATTAAACGTGAACGTGATATTAGAGTCAGAAGGTTTCCATTAACAGGGAGACCATCAGCAGCGAGTAACCACAGTGTTTTATTTAAAGTCATGGATGTATCAAAGTCTAATTTTCCCAATATGTTTGTAGAAGTATATCATGGTGCAAACAAAGGAGATTTCTGGGAAACTATGAAATCAATTAATGATAATCAGGCTACAAAATGTAACAAACCCATTTGTATAGAGTTTGTATAGGGTCCAATCCACAGACGGGCATATTGTTAGAAAGCGTTCTGCCTGTCTGCAGTTTGCTGAAGATCATGTGAATAAGCTGGAAGGCTTTATGAAAAATATAGCTTGTTTGGTTTAAATGACAAGAGTTTTTGTCTGGAGAAACATAAACAAATTTAACCCATCTGTAGAGCATGGTGGGGGTAGTATAATCTTTTGGGCTTGTCTGGCCATAAAGGTTTACCATAATTGATGGAAACATGTACAGTTACATCTGTGTGTGAACAAATTCTCAAGAGAACATGGGTAGTGATGCAAGGCAATCATCATAAGCAGAAGTTGTTCCACCAAAGAATGGTTAAAGATGATTTTTTGAGATGAACCCTCCAGCCTTCCTGAGTTAACCTCTAATCATTGAACTAATCTGCTAAATTTACTGGAACTCATTAGTTGCAGTTATTGCTACAAGGAGGTCACACCAGAAACTGAAAGCTTCACATACTTTTGTCACTCACAAATAGGTAAAAAATGTATCACTTTAATATATCACAAATTAAATTACCAAGTATTATATTTTTGCCTATTTCCAACGATTTACAATGGTTTAAAAACTCATGGTGTTTTAGGTCACATTAATGCAGAACAAGAGAAACTTTAAGGTTTGTAAACTTTCAAGCACCATTGTACCTTCAAAACAACCCTGCCCATGCCTTTTTAGCCTACTCAAGTATTCAGTTTATAATATAGCATATTTTACTTATTATATTACATTATATTTACTGTACAAAGCAAAGTTTTTTTTTTCAAAGTTTCTTTCTTCAAAAATGCTGATTTGTCTATAGATCACATTCATATGACTGTGCTTTGAATAAATGAAACACAGGTTTGCATTTTCTAGGCTAAAAAATATTTTAATAAAAATACCCGCTTGTAGTAAGCATAAGTAAAAATAACAGATCAGAAATTAAAATAGTGCATAAAGCAGCAGTTTCAGTCTCTTTACTATGAACAAATCTCTTATGGGAAAAGGAAGAGGAAGCAAGTGGTTTAAATATTTTACAACATACAACAAAAACTAGTTCTGCTTGTTTAGCTTTTGATAAAAATCTAAAGAAAGGCACTTCCTCAGCAATCATCAAGGATAAAACTGAAACTATAGAAGTTGAAAGACAGTACTACCAATAATGTCACTAATCACTCACACACTAACTCTACCTGTTTAATCAAATTCAGAGACACAGAGGGACAGGAATTAACCAGCAGCTCAGGGCACACAGTGGAATTGGTGTGGCTAATCCAAAATAAATATAATGATTATAACAAGAGCAAACGTGAGGACACTGCTCACAAAAATTAGGGATATTTAATTACCATACATTGAAGAATCCCCTAATTTTTGTAAGCAGTATAGAGCCCATCTACATGCAGTTGTGTCAGCATAGTGGATCTAGGAACTTAACCCTCCCGTTTGATTCATATTTTAGGATTAGACAGGACGTCGCATAACAAACAAGATCCCCTTCATCACATGTATCATGTGTGCACATTGTGTTCTGTCACAGTTTTTTCAAAATAATATAAACAACTATAGACTCATCATGTATATGCTTCATTTTTTCATGAAGATAAACAAACAATTACTGTTGTTAATCATTTTGTAATTGCTGATGCTACACAAACCATGAAGTGAACTTTTAGTAGTGTTTCAGGCAGCATAACCAGAAGAGTGAGTGTGAAGTCAGTGTAAAATATATGAATGAGCATGGATGTTTTTTGTCACATAATATCAAATGAAAGCAAAGTTCTGTAAAATTAAACTTCATTTCTACGTTAAATGTAAAAAGAAGACATATAAAGAAGTAGTTTAGGTTTAATTTTGTAGTTTTCCATCAGTCATGATCTTAGTTGTGATGAAGGGCGAGAAAGAGAAGAATTCTGAATCTCTTATTGTCAAACAGCAGTCTATTACACACACTTCCAGGTTAAACAATACCCTAGAGTTTGGGTGGAGGGTGAAGAGGGGTGTTTGTGTATACATCCACTGTGGGTCATTAGTGTAATAAAGGGCACCAAGTGGTTCACAGCAGGGGAGTGGGGGATTGAGAGGCCAAGTTCACTGATGAAACACATTTGACTGTAGTGTTAATTTGTTTGTCAGTGTGACTTGTTTTCTTTAGTCTGCTTGATTGACCCATGTACAGCACTTTGGTTCTAATAGTGCTTTATAAATAAACTTGAACTTGCAAAGCTGCTGATTGTGAAAATGCACCCTTCAACTTTGTGAATATCTTAAAATGATGTTACTTAAAAATACACTGCTCAGAAAAAAATAGGGTTTTTTTCAAAATCTTCAAAATGTTAGTTTTGTGAGCAGTGTAGAAAGTATTTAAATCATTAAATCACTGGTCCTATATTGTGAATTTAGTAGTTCAACAAATGCACTGTCAGATTTCATTTATCCAAGCAATTTGTCCCTTCATATCATATTTGTACTCCTGTGAAACAGGAGATCATACATCTGTCGTTTTTTAGAGTTCCTATACACTCAAATAAATGTAAGATAAATTATGCAAACCAGTTTCAATAAAAAGTTGTAATTACTTGTTGTTCAGAAGAATTTCTAGTTAGGTATTATAATAAGCAGACAAAACAATTTCATGAGCATATGAAAGAATTTCCAGATGTCAATAATTATGTGAGGGTTGTGTCAAAACCTTGAAAGAATAAGTAATAAGCAAGAATAAGTTAAGTATTAAGCTAGGCTATAGTATTGTACGGACGTTCAGCAGTTTCTTTAAATAAACTTTACATAATTCTGATATGATTACACTGGTTAACAGCCAAAATGTTTCGGGCATCAAACCAGTTGTTCTTAACTAATTTTGGGGTGCTGAGATT
>JAVSBV010144373.1:0-15943 GCA_033117975.1 Parotocinclus spilosoma | reverse complement strand
CGGGAGCTGGCTAACAAGCTTGCTGTACGGTGGCCGAGTGGATACGTAATGCGATATGCAGTACGCTCGGAAGTAGGGGGGCCAAAAAATAAAACTTAAACGCATTTTAAAATCGATTTTGGGGCATTTTTAATCGATTCACAATCGCCACAATCGCGATCCTTTAAAAAAAATCTTTTTTTTTTCAGCACCCCTACATTCACGGTAAAAGCATCATCATATGAGACACTACCCACATTAGTGTGATGGTCTCATTGACAAGCTAGTTACCGACTGTATAAAAATGCCAAGACAATTAACGGATAACATGCTGCTGTTCAAAACATATAAATGCAATATAAAAGCAGCAATTTATACTTTCAGCTGACTCTCACACACAATTTCAAGGAATATCCCCTAATTTATGTGAGCAGTATATATACACAGCTGTGAATCCTCAAAATATTTCACGTTTAGCAATGTAGCACTGAGTCTTAATTAAAGCAAATAAACATGTGGGCTATGCAAATGTGAAAGATTTTCAAAAAGAACAAGAGGAAGTGGTTTTACTCTACTAATCTAATATTAGAATGTGTGTAAAGACCTGAAACATGCAGTGCAAAAATATGCAATATTTTTCAGTTCATCAGGAAGTTTTAAAATTGTTATGACAATAATTTAAAACTGGAAGTCTTAGTAAGGGAAAAAAAAACTTCTTCTTACTAGAATATTGTATTCTAGTTTGTATTTTAAATTGCTGGTACTTCTACTTCATTTTATGGTGAATAGAACAATCAGGTATCGGGCATATCTCTTAAACCCCAAATTAATTTGTGTCATACAGTCCCATTGCCACAGGGGTATAAAATCAAACACTTAGCCTTGCAGTCTGCCTTCACAAACATTTGTGAAAGAATGGGTCATTCTAAAGAGATCACTGAATTTGGGCATGGTTAATAGGACCATCCAGGCAAACTTTCTTCCCTTTTAAAAATTCAACAATCCCCCGAATGGAATTATTAAAACATGGAACTGTTTAGAAACCACAGCAACTCAGCCCAGAAGTGGCAGGTACCCATGCACACATTAATAAAACACATATTACTAATCATCAAATGGTGAAATAATCATTACAAACATTCACTGGTAACAATAACATAATCCATCTTTAGAAATGACTAAGCTTTCCTCCTGTTGTATCTTGATTTCCATTACTTACTCCATTAGGTCAGTAAATTACACTTGATTGGCATCAGACTAGAGGGGTATACCTACCAAACCCGACAATTAAGAGTACTAACAGTTTTGCTTTAGCTTCTTTAATGAGGCATAATAACCAAATGTTACTGATACCTTATCTAAGTGAATACAAGATGCTTGTCTAATGTCTCTAGATGTCATTAAATATCATCACACAACTAGGATTCCAGCCCAGCCTTTCTCACACTCTTGCTTGCCCCAATTCAACCCCACATGTACTGATATTTTACCTGTCTTGTCACATCCTCTGCTATTTAAACCCCTGGTCTGAAGTAACTGAGCAAAGCATGATTTTTTTCTTTGTTTCAATCCTGTTTGCTTGAGTTTGTATTTTTACCTGGGTTCTGTTTTTCTTTCTATTATGTCCAGTATATTTACTGTTGATTTGCTGCTGTACAAATTGAAAGTACATACACTGGCCAGAATAGAACAGTGAAGAAACCCAGCAGTATTAATTACGTTTATATTATTACTACTTTTAAAATCAGATTGGGAACTTGGCAAATTTGGTTCTCAATGTATTCTGAATGGTCTTGACTGAAACAGGATTCATGATTCAGTAGACAGTGCATCAGTGACTCAGATTCACAAGATTTCTTCTGTGTTGATCATGTTCTTCTTTATTGTTTACATCTGCAGTATATTCTTAGTGCAAATAAGTCTCCGTGGATCCTAAAAAAGGTTAGTTACCAAGGACTGAATCCTCTAAAACCCAGCCTGCAGTTAGCCTAGCAGATATGGCAGAGCCGTGAGTTCATCAAGAGACTAAGTGCCTTGCTTTTAACTTCAAGCCATTGCTCACTAAATTACATGACATTTTTTCAACGTGATAATCTAAACGTTTATGTCTAATCTGCTATAATACACTATAGACTGTATTGTTTAATCAGTTCACAAGACATTCAACTTATGATGGACTTGTTGGAACATATTCCCATAATAAATCAGGGGAGCATGTACAAAACTTTGTAATTAATTAATTAATATAATGCCTTATAGACAGTGTTGATTTATCAAATCAAATTAAATTTATATAGCAACATTTTGCTCGACAAGCCTTCTAGAACTAATTAAGTTTGATACCAAGCCTGGTGACTATACTCCTCTCAAGTAACAGCTACTGTTTACATATGATCCAACACATTAATTACATGCAAATCATTTAAAATCTTGGCTTGCTAAACGTCCATGTTACTCGACATTTTAAATTCTGCAACGCATACACATATAGCCCAGTGAAAGGAGTTATAGCGTGATGGAAAAAAAAAAGAATCACAGTCTTTGACTAATGCCTACGAATTATTAACTGAGGGAGCATACAAAAGGTCATACAATGCTGTTATTAATTATTCAATGCATTATCTAGTGTTTTGTCAATTGTAAACCATCAGGCCTTAAATAAATGCAAACCATTTATCTAATTTACAAGTGGCAATAAAAGTTACACAATTTAAAGCTTGAATCACAGCAATACAATCATCTAACTCTACAATGCTACTACAAAGGACGACAAACTTGTTTATAAAATGAGCAGTGTCCACCAGTGGGACTTGCACTTCACCGACCACTTCATTAGCTACACCTGTTGCTTGTTAACACAAATATCTAATCAGTTAGTCAAATGGCAGAAACCCAATGCATGTTGACATGGTCATGATCATGATGACCTTCCTTCTGAAGTTCAAACCGAGCTGCAGAATGGAAAACAAAGGTGATTTATGTGACCTGTTTGAAATTTGCATGGCTGATGGTGCTTATTGTGCTGATCTAAGTAGTTCAAAAAGTGATCTACTGGGACTAGAGCACCATAGCTGTCCAGTTGACAAATCAGTTGAAGCAACTACATGTTGACAATAAGACAAAAATCTCAGAGGAATGCTTCCAGCACCTTGCTGAATCTACGCCATAAAGAATTAAGGCAGATCTGAATGCAAGAGGGGTTTCCGGTACTACAAAAGTGTACCTAATGAAGTAGGCTGTGACAGTGTTAACAGTGCAACAGTGTTAGAATGGTCGGAGCGTTTAGCAAATGACATGAGCACATCAGACCCACATTGTAAGAATATTAAAAATTATTCTGCATATAGATTCACTTGTGATTAACCAATGATGCCCAACATAAACAAGAAAAGCTTCATATACAGGTTCTGAACTGAGACATGTTCGCTAATGAATAGCTAGTAAATGTGAACAGAGTAAATTTGACGAAGCCAAGCTCACCGTAAAATGTGTCAAACAAGCCTAAAATACCGTTTTGGCCAAAGCAATTATTAATAACTGACATTTACCATGGATAGAATTTTTCCAACCTGACAAGGTGTCAAATAGACAGTGCTTATTCAGCATATACTCACCAGGTTTGGAGTGCTGAAACTAATTAGAAGAGGCAACACGTTGTGGGCTTGCAGAACACAGTACAGCAGATGAGAGGAATTTGGAATAAAAGGGATGCGACTGCCACAATATTTGAATGAACCCTGGCAAGAACAACACAGAATGTAAATATAAAATATCTACTAGTGTCTTAGCAAGCATGCAAAAACCCTCATCTACAGTCAAAAACATTTCACTGACTCACCGAGGGCAGAGAGTGGCTGTGCTAAAACAATTAGCTCTATAGATGACACGATGGTTACACTACCTCTCTAAACTAAGCGATTTATATATTAGCTGTAGTGCATCCAGCTCTTCAGCAGCTCTACTTGAGAAGCTGCTCCATTAGGGAATGTAAATTCACATATCTATTCAATACACAAAAACTGAATTAGCATGCAACAATGTAATAACTCTTACATAACAGACTTTAAAGGCCAATTCACTTGATGTTATAGTGATAGTATTACAAAATAATGGAAAAAGATAGGAGAATTAGCCTTGGGCCAATAAACGCTACGCTAGAATATTGTGATACAATTAAATCCATGGTGATGCAACGAAAATGAGAGGTCTGCAATATGAATATGTATTCTGTATTGTGATAAACGATAAGCTTTTATAAGCATATCGAGGAAGAACGCTAACCAGCTGCAGGTTTCATTATACAGAGTGTAATTAGTCCTGTTTAATTCAATAACGCTAAGTTCATTTTTAGTAAGGTGGAATATTTGTTGAATAAGTGTTTAAGAATGTCACTACTTACGCATTTGGTCTGCGATCATGGATAAATAGTGATAAATAGTTTATTGTTAAAATGTCTTTCATTATAGTGACGTAATATGCGGACCACATTGCCCACACCTAATGCAAATTACTGTCTAGTCCGTTCTATCAGTTCATGATGATTTTGAATACATGATGTCATGATACATGTGGCTAAAAACATACGCCACACCCACAACATCACAACTAATTGACTACAATGCTATTTGCAATATTATAATGCAGAATTTCACTGGAGTACGCACATATGTTTATTAACACAAAAATACAGTACAACACCACAAGCACTGGAAAATACAGTCAGGAAAATAGTCTCACAGAAACACAAACACAGGGTACGACCAATAGCACAAGTTGTTACTACTACTGGTGCTGCTATTAATTATGAATAAGATTCTTTAAATAACTCTCTCTGTTGTCCCACTGAGTGCATTTACATTCTTTTAATAATCGAATAACTGCAGAAAATCTGCAGTTTGTCAGTAATCTGGCAAAGAGTATACATGCACTGGAATAATCGGATAATGGAAAAATCGGGTTTCTACTTTCTATCCAGCTATTCCTCTCACAGAAAGTTGTGTGTTATATTTTAACTTTTTTATATTTAAAAAATATATATATATTTTTTTTTATTATTTTCTGTAATAACCTATATTAGCCCAGAGTGAACAAATCCATTCATTACAATTTATCAGAAAGTGGTTTAGATTTTACACAATCTATAAGAAACAAACAACAGTTATTTGCAAAGACAACAAATGCATCTCAGAGAGTGCGGGAATCGCACACGTGTGCCAGCTTCTTAGCAAAAAACGGTGCTAAATTAGCAATAATGAAGGCATTTGAATCACTGTTCAAGCTGTGATGTTTTAATTAGGAAATTAATACTCAACTTCTATCAAGGCTGATCCACTTTATTATATAGCACAATTCCTCAAAACACAAAAGTTTGAATCCAAAATGTAACAACATTCCTGTGCCACTACTAGTTATTTATGGTGCAAGCTGGTCGTCAGACCAATATTCAGATTATTACAATATTCATGGACACTTGGAACATGATATTTCATTTTGTAAATAGTACATTTTAAAGAGTAGACTAGTAGTACTTATAACTGGACTCGACTGTGCTTGTTTGCTTTCTTTTTTTTTGGCAGCGCAACATTGTTTTATTAGTAATTATTTTGCCTGCAATGTCATTATATTATATTTAGACTGTAGTTACTAGATTTCAAGAAGTGATGATATCTGGATTTTAGAACCACAACCGGTTGTATTCCATGCACGCATGTTGTTGAATGGAAAGCTGAATTTCCTACACACATGCAACAAAAGAAACTGTTTTCGAGTGGAGAGGGGTAGTGTCAAAATGCATGAATGTTTTAGTTGCTTATACCCTCAGCTCAACTCTGCTATAAACAAACAAAAGAAATCATACATGAAAGGTACATAATCCGCTACTAAACACAATGCCATATATAATAGCATGTCAAAATTTGCACCATATCAGTAGGATTACTGGGGATGTCCTTTAAGTGCATCAGGTTTGTCCTACATGGGGAAAAGAAAATGTTTTATCTGGCTTGTTCGATAACACAAGTTCATGTAAGAATAGGGATGTTACTACATTGCTCGTGAAATATGTTAATACAGCTGCTTCATTTTTAGTGTGTGTAATTCTGTAGTAATCAATTTAAGGATTCATATATTATACCTGTGCAATATGATCATGACCTGTCACCAAGGACCAACTGACATATGGTGATCATGTATTAAGGTTTTGAAAAATGGCTTCGTCTAGTAGACTGCCCAAAGGGTAAAGTCCAATTTGCAATGGCAAGCTTGTATGTTTCAGATGAAATCCCTTTGTTCGCAAATGTGGGTTTTGCATATCATGCAAACTATCACAAAGTTACATAGAAGGGGTTAGATAAGCAAATCTGTAGCTTCATCAAAGGAAACAATATGTGAACCTAATGTTTTACTGCATGTCTGTAGACATGTTTGTTTCCTTCTTTAAACATGACTGACATCAGGAAGGCTCATCATGGAAAGATTTATGAGAATATGTATATTAGTTTAACAAAAACAAAAAATATCACTCAAAGCTTGGTTAGTGGTAAGCTACTGCAGTCCAATATTGTCCTTTCCTAAAGAAAGCCAGATTATTTACTCCAACTTATCCTGGGTGGTTCAGAGCCTATGCTGAAGTTCATAGGGTGTGCATGACCAAGTGTTCTGGACAGGGTACGAGACCAACACAGGGTTGGATAGAGGTTGCTGTTCTGACACCAGTGCATATTCTCAATATGCTCAGAAAACCACATCGCCCATCATAATATCAAAATTGTGATTAGGGTTGCAAAAATTTGTGGACAACGTGGATTATAAAAGTTTGTTTGGCGTTACCAAAACACAAATTCTCAGCATTTTTGGTATTGGTCATTTTGGCATGTTCCCATTTTGGTCTGATGACAGTGAGTACACAGGCTGGCATGGACTTCCTGAGACCATGATCAGAAGATTTGGTTAATCCTGACAACACTGTTCAGCTGATATTGCACTTATGACAACTATTGCACATAATGAAGCTCTTGCCTATTTGTCTGAGTAAATGTTAAGACCTTATAGCACATTTAACTGTAGTGAGATTGGAAAGTGTCCTTTGTTTCAGTGTCACTTGCTTAGATTTAGCTCTTGGGAAACAGCTGTATTTGAACCTACTAGTGTGGGCGTGAATGGCTAACGCCTTCCAGATGGTAGGAGGACGAATGTTCGATGGCCTGAGTTATTTTAAGATTCCACCTTTCACTCAAATTGCTATACTGATATGATTTGTAACACAATGCATTACATTCATGAGAAATGCATAATAAAAGCATTTTCACACTCAGTCTCATAAGAAAATGAATGGTCAGATATCAATACCTCATTTGCATACTCTGCATAAAGTGGTTGACCAGAGACCCATATGAAAATTGTAAATGCATGGAGTTCAGATCTTATCAGCATATCATGCAGAAACCAGCGGTTTCCCCATACTGCACAACACTGAAAAACAAAAATGCTGACTGGATTCCTGCCATGATTTGATTTCTTGCAGTTATCTGATTATTTTGTACCTGACAACAGTGAAACGAGGCACAATCAGAAAACACACAAAGAAATATGTAATAGAACACAAATATACAAAGCATAGGGGCAAAGTTAATTATATAATCAGGGCAATGTCAGATCAACCTTTAAGGCTATTTAAGTACATCAAGCTATTAAAAATAGTTTTGTGTTTGATGTCATAGGGCTGGGTGACTGATATCTATACAAATCTAGCCATAGCCAGTAATATCAGAGTGAATCACCATTAAAATGATTTCAAGAAAACTTATATGTGTAGGGATTCAGGACAAAAACCAGAATCAGCGACTTTCTATATTGTCTTAAGACATTTATAATACTGTAAATCTAATCTATGAATTTAATGTATTTAACTCCAGATGTAGAGGCCCTGACTCAACAAAAAATGGCAGACAGCACTTGAGGCGCATGTTGTTAGATATATTTTTTTAACCATTAATAATTACATATTAACATAATAACAGATTACCATCTTAACTTGTTATATATACTGCTCACAAAAATTAGGGGATACTTCAGAATGAAATATCGCATTATTAAATCTTCCTTAATTTTTATGAGCAGTGTATGTATGGGCAGTGTCTTTTTACTGTTTCATTTGCACGCTAATGCAGTGTGTTTTCATTCTTCTTCAAGATAATTGACACCCTCGAACCCACAAGAGGTAGAGTTTAGGAGAAGCAGAAGTCCATCTTACCAGCTGAGCTCCTTAGCTCAGGTTTAGACTAGAGACTGTTATAACACAGTTGATGTCTTTAGACTTTTTTTGTTGCAAATCATTTGTGTTGTGTTTTCAACTTTTCACTACAAAATGTAGACGTTAAACGCTGCATATCAGTAAATAGGAAAACCAAGCACCTGAAAGCATGTTTCAGGGCTTATATATTTTTGTGTGTAATTAAGCTTCTACCATGTCAAATAATTTGAGTGCAATTGAAGGAAATTGTGTTTTTGCACATATTCACTGTTAAATGTACTTTATAATTATTAGTAATATAACGACACACTTTTCGACATATGGTACAGTCCACTGTCGCGAGATCTTAGTTTGGCCATCGCTTCATATTCATTTCACAAACGTTTTATTAGCTAAACGGACTGTTGATTAATATTCTGAATCGTGAATTTAAAAAAATGATCGCTGAATGATACTTTAGTTATAACGCTCACTCCGACAATGATGAGTATTGCTACTTTGCCAAAGTTTTGTTCATTTCAACTCTGTAGTGCGCAGGGTTGGGTTAGACATTAGAAGACGTTTAACAAATGCTTAATTTAATTACATTACCAGAAACGAAGCAGCAAGCAATTGATAAGAAACTTGTTGTTTCACTTACATCGCACGATAGATAGAACCCCCTAGTTGTTACGGAGACTTGTTTGGCAGCAACTGATGGCAAGTCTGAACTTTTATGCAGTGCTGACGGCAGCCAGATTATCCTGCGAGCTAATGTGCTAAATCCAGTTAGCTCCATCCGATCAACTTAAACAAAACACGATCGCCATCAATTCGAAACGGACAACATACAAAACACCAGATCAGAGTTACACCCATCATGTTTAACTGTTTATAAGATGATCAGATATGTACTTACTAAGGAAAGTGAGTTTGAGGGGAAGAAAAGCACATAGCCGCCGAGCTAGCTTGGCCTACATTTCATGCACGGCCCAAAACAAGTCGTCAGCCGAACACAAATGTGCGATAACAAATTCACTTTGCAACCAAACAAAAGAAATGGGCCTAAAATGTTAACAGGCGTTTGGTTCAAATCAACAGCGTCGCGATGTAGTTTTACAGAAAACGACGAAGCTTTCTGTCTTTGTGTCAGCGAACAGAGCGGCGTTACAATAAAAAAAATAAATATTTCACAAACCTCGTTGTCACTCCAGACAAAAGGAAGACTGTTAGACTTTTGGCCACACTATATCTGAAAAGAAAATCTAAATGTGGCTATAAGAAAATGGACTTTTGGTCCTTTGTTAGGGTGAGAACTGCTTTCTGCCTTTCAAAACAGCTCTGCACATAGCGGCGTCTGCAGGGCTATGGGAACACAGTGCGCATGCGCGGGAGGAGCGGTACTCACTTCCTTCTGAAACCGTCCTGTACGATCACCGAGTAACGAACTCATAGTCTTCATAAATATTCTTAATAAAAAACTACCTCGCACAACCTTCAGATATACTAACTACTGAACCTAGTACTTAACTGATACAGTAAAAATTAAACTACCTCTCACAACCACGTCATAGTTTATCCTAGTCCTCATAACCTGCATAAACATTAACTACGTCGGTCCAACTACAGTTAATATAGTACTGTAAAAATAGCTGGATGACCAGCACAACCAGCATCCAACATGCACAATGTTGTGTTTTGGACAATGGTATGCTGGTCAGTTAGCTTTACCAGCAAGACCAGCACAGCACTTAAGGCACCATTTGAGTTTATTAGCTAAACCTACACCACATTATCACTCACCTCTGCTAAACTGGAACTGTTGGATCATTAAGACCCTTAACTCACATTTGCTTGGACTGTAAGACTATACTGGTTGTAAGTCGCTCTGCTAAATTCAGTAAATGTATTTTACAAACTCGCATTGTCTTGAAAATTGACAAGCATACCTGCATCTAAAGTGCACAACATGCTGGTCTGGTCTGCTTTTTAGCAGGATGAAACAATCGTAAAAATATACAGAAAACAAAAACTCATACCCATGTTAAAAGAAATACCAGCATATGCCGTGTTTTGGACATTAGTATTGTGATTGCCACTGTCAGTGTTGATAAGTAAGGGACACCCAATTGCCATTCACCAGCCATGTCACCACCATCAGTTAAAGGTTCCACGAAACAAGTGGGCACATTCACTGAAAACTTTATTAGGTATACCTTTTTGGTACCGTGTTGGGCCCGCATTGTCTTCAGAACTGCTGTAAAATACTGCTCCCAAAAATTAGGGGACATTTCAAAATGAATATGAAGCGATTCTAAAAGAAGCATTTGATTTTTTTTTATTAAACAAGATCATCTGAAAAAACAAATGAAAAGTCAAAAAAGTTATTTGATTACACAACTGAAATGCAAACTCAATTATCGTGATTGAGTAGCAAGTGACATATTCATGGGGTGAACAGGAACATGTCAAACTGGATGAGGGTGCCACATATTGACTGTTCAGTAGGGCGTGTGGTCACCCAAGACTGCCAAAAACACACTGACCGTGATGGGGCATGGTCAGAATCAGATTGCCCAGCAGCACTTGTGGGATCCTCTTCAAATTCATTTTGAAACATTCCCTCATTTTTGTAAACAGTGTACTTTGTGGTATATATTTAACAAGGTTGTGAAAACATTCCTCAGTGATTTTGGTCCTATTGACATGATAGCATCACACAATCACTGCAAATTTGTTAACTGCACATCCATGATGTGAATCACCCGTTTCACTACACTCCAAAAGTCTCTGTTGGACTTAGATTTGGTGACTGTGAAGACCATACAACAAAATCAATGTCATGTTAAAAAAATTATTTTACATAATTTGAACTTTGTGACACGGAGCAATATCCTGCTGGAAGAGGCTGTCAGACTGTGTTCATAAAGGATTTTACATATTCAGCCACCCTGGCATTTAAACGATGGTCAGTTGATATGAAGGGGCCCTAAGCATGCCAAGACAATATCTCCAACAGCATTACACCACCACCAGTAACAAGAACTATTAAACCCAGGAAGGAGCATGCTTTCATGTTGATTATGCCAATTTTTGACCCTCCCATCAGTATGTTGGCAAAAAGAATTTTAGAATCATCAGACAAGGCAACATTTTCTATTGTACGATTTTGGTGAGCCCAATTGTGCGTTCAGAGATGCTCTTCTGTATACCTTGGCTGTAGTGGTTATTTAAATTACTGGTGCTTTTTTATCAGCTCAAACCAGTCTGGCCATTATCCTCTGACCTCTGGCATCAACCATGTCTGCCATCAAGCCATTTTTTGAAAAAAGAACTGCCACTCACTTGATATTTTCTCTTTTTCAGACCATTTTCTGTGTGTGTGTGTGTGTGTGTGTGTGTGTGTGTGTGTGTTTGAAAATCCCAGCCCAGTATTTCAGTAGTTTAATGAAACACTCATTGCTGGACAATGCTAGACCAACCACATTGCCTGATGTCGCTCTCCATGTCTCTCTGTTTTTCTTTCTATTTTCATTTATTTATATTATTATTTTATTGAAATGTATTTTATTATTTTTGTCTGTCATTTTTCGTCAATTCGTGTCCAAGAGTCTTTTTGCCTCTTGCCTGGCCGCCATTGTAAATATGAAATTGTTCTTAATGACTTGCCTGGATAAATAAAGAATTTATATAACCAGTCTAGAATTGTCATCCAAGTAACTTAACTCACATTCCATCTCAATTTGATGCTCAGTTTGAAATTGAATTGGGACTGTGATGGCCTAGTGGTTAAGGTACTGGACTATGAACCAGAAGGTTCAGGGTTCAAATCCCACCTCTGCCACAGTTGGGTGCCTGAGCATGAACCCACAATTGCTTGGATTTTTAGACTGTATTAATTGTAAGCCTCTCTGGATAAGTGCTTTTGCTAAATGACATAAATGTAAATGTAAATAAAGCAGGTCGTTTTGACCATGTCTACATGCCAATATTCATTGCTGCCATGTTTGCACTATTTAAACAGGTGTACCTCACACAGGTGAGTGCAAAATAATAAATACTAATGACACATTGGAAAAAATACAAAGTACAACAAAGTGCAACAGACATAATATATATTATTATGGGCATTGTTTGAAGAGTTGAGCCTCCGGGCTTTTTCAGGAGGAGAAGAGACACTGGGCTGTTCTTACTGGTGTGGTAAGCTCATTCCACCAGTGAAGAGAAAGGACACTGAATTTCAAGATCTGGCCCAGTGGGCATGACATGATCTCACAGAAGCATTTCAAATTGGATCCTGTCTGGAACAGAAAGCCAGTGGAGTAATCTCAGGAAAGAGTGACATGAAAAAAACCTAGACAGCAAAAGGAGCAATGGAACATGAAGACAGACCAGCAAGCAAGACATTGCAGTAATCAAGCCTGAGATTGGCAAGAGTCTGTAGCAGGATCTGAGTAGCTTTTCTAGTTATAGTTAGAAAAATTCGGATGTTGTACAGTGACACATATTGACAGTGTGCAGATTAAACTTCAGATGGTGATCTGCCATCCAGGAAGAGATATTAGAAAGGCACCCAGATACCAGTGTTTAAACTTTTCAGTGAATTGAAGGAATAAACACCAAACTTGAATATCACCTGTAATATCACTATAGCATTGATATGAGAAGCCATAGATACTAATCACAGTGTCCAGTGATTTTGTGTACAGGGAAAACAAAGTGGAACAAGAATCGATCACTGAGAGACTATTGCAGTAATCTTTTGAGATGATAACCGTGAATACATTACTCTAGTATTAAACTTGTAAGCATGAGGTGAACCAGGAAAGCACATGTCTCTCGATTCCAACGATAGCAGGGTGCAGATAAAAATCTGATTGATCACAAGATCAAAAGCAGTAGACAGAGGCAGAAGGATCAGTACTAAAGCCATGAATTTGTTGGTTCTATGAGGTGCTTCAGTTACTGCAAGAAGAACAACTGTGAGGGTTCTGCTTTGCAACCAGGTGGGGTGTGATTATAGTGGTTCTTTTGTTAAAAAAAGAAGAGCAGCTGTCCAAATCTACACATTAAAAATGAATTTGCATTTTACGGCATGAAATATTTATTTCATAACCTACCAACGAGCAATAATTCTGGCACTTACAGACCTCTTAGTTTTTCTTTAAGAAGATCTACTATTTTGCACTCATTACCTGTATTAATTACACCTGTTTTAACTCGTTACCTGTATAAAATATCTCAAGAGTCTCAATCAATCACACATGAACTTCTCCAGCATGCCCAAGACCATAGAGATGTCTAAGGACACCAGAGACAAAATCATCGACCTGCACAAGGCTGGGATGAGCTACAGGACAATAGGCAAGCAGCTTGGTGAGAAGGCAAGTGTTGGTGCAATTATTAGAAAATGGCGGAAACATAAGATGAGTGTCAATCTTTATCATTCTAGGGATCCATGCGAGATCTCACCTCATGTGGTAAGGATGATTCTGAGAAAGGTCATGAATCAGCCCAAAACTACACGGGAGGACCTGGCCAATGACCTGAAGAGAGCTGGGAGAAGGAGGCATGGGAAAAGGTCAAGTGGTCAGATAAGAACAAAGTTTCTTGGTATGAACTCCACACTTCATGTTTGGAAGAAGAAGAAGAAGAAGAAGAAGGACTAGTACCGTCAATATTACACCATCCCAACTGTGAAGCATGGGGGCAGAATCATCCTACTTTAGGGGAGCCTTTTCTGCAAAGGATTGATGGGGTCATGTATCGCGAGATTTTGGCCAACAACCTCCTTCCCTCATTAAGAGCATTGAAGATGGGTCGTATCGGTCTTCCAGCATGACAATGACCTGAAACACACTGCCAGGGCAACTAAGGAGTGGTCATAAGAAGCATTCATAAGAAGCATTTCAAGGTCCTAGAGTGGCCTAGAAAAAAAACTAATGGTCAAGAACTACAGGAAAAGTCTGACCTCTGTAGCTACAAACAAAGGTTTCTATACCAAGTATTAAGTTCTGTTGTTAAAAATCATAGAATGTGATTTTCTATTTTTTTTTAAATTAAATTCTGTATATCACATTTGAACTGTATATCACATTCTCAATTCTTTATAGGTGGGAAAGAAGTGTGACATATACTTATTGTCCCCACTGTATATATACAAATTATACAATATACAAATTATACAATATACAAATTATACAGTGTTAAACTAAAAAGCTGGAAAATGCAGATAAAGGCCTTCAAAGCCACCCTAAACTTGATAGATTAGTAATATAAATTTACATTCTTACCATTTTGTGTTTATTATCAACCCTATAATATAAGCTACTGTAGGAGTCGAGCAAAAAGGAGACACGGATCAAGATGCAACTGCTTCCTTTATTCACATCAGTCCAGAACTAACTGACTCTTTTATCTAACGCGCGCGGGTAAAACAGAACTCTTCGCGCTCAAAACTAGGAATTCTGTAGTGAAATATACATATAAATGTGTCCACCACACTACAATATTTAGGTATGGCTTTATTATCATAATTGTATTTGCAATGATCCTCATTCAGCCTATTTTAAAAAGAGATTTAATAAATGGCTTCTGAAGGGGTGGTGGTGTAGCAGTGAACAATAGGCATGACTGAATGACCTAGAAAGATCTGAATGACTTTTAGAAGATTTATTACTTCTGACACAAGACAAAATTCATTCAGTTTAAATTAAAATCCTTTTGCTAATTCTTCATTTCCATAATAAAACTTTCACTTTCAATTTTCACAATCCATAGTGATATCTACATATATATATAATATCAAGTAATATCAATGTACAAAAGTAAGAGAATAATAAAGTAACAATAAAATAGCACTGTATTTCATCTTCTTATCTGGAATATGAAATTATTTAATTATTTTTCGTTAAGGTAAGAACAATATTTGCTTGTTGACTGTAAAAGTCATAGATTTCATTATATTTGTTTAATTGAATTAAAAACTATTTGGCAAAAAAACCCCAAAAAAACAATAACCCTGTTTTTATTTTGGGTGTGCACTGTCTGATAGAACATGATCTATGAATAACAACAAAAACAACACAAACAGAGGAAGTGTTTCATGATGTTTGTAATATATGGGTCCACGTTAATAAATTATTAAATATGCAAATATACTGTACATCCCAAAATCATATTCAGCAGAGTCCATAGAGAAATATTTAAATTAGGATTAGGACCAAATATACTAAATCCAGCATGGATCTGCAAATTACTCCATAATAGAGAGAACTATACTTTGATTAAGTACAAACTTTAAAATTAATATGCAAAATATACCTTGAATGAATCTAAACACTGTTCGAAGAAATGATGTTTTAACAGAACAACAACTGTCTGCTATGTTACTTATGAATGTAAGTAAACCAATGTGAGTGTGTTACTAAGTTAGGTATATACATAGTTCCCTTACTCTCCATGCTCTCCAATCAAGGGTCGTGCTAGTCCAGGGTCTAACCAGCAGCAGGAACAATCCCTGGACTGACTGGCAGTTCGTTGCAGTGTGCATATAGCCACTTAGTCACAATGGGACAATTTTGAGACACCAGTTGACATAATGCATGTTGGTAAATTGTGGGAGGAAACACACACAGTAATGGGGACTGTGGTAGCCTAGTGGTTAAGGTACTGGACTCTGGACCTGATGATACAGGGTTCAAATTCCACCTCTGCCAATCTGAAACAGTTGGG
>JAVSBV010144352.1:0-15946 GCA_033117975.1 Parotocinclus spilosoma | reverse complement strand
TGCTCCGTCTGTACCGAGCTTACAGCACCAAAATATCCTACACATTGAGTAGCTACAACAGCTATTTACTGTAAATCCTAATATTATATCATTTATAACATTCTGTTATTTTTAGAATTCATATTTTTAGTATATTTTTAACCATATTGTGATATTTTTTATGTAAAAGTTCCTAAAAAAAAAACGGGAAACAGCAAAAATCCACAATTAATATATTTTTTAATATTTTGAAATGCAGTGAAATGCAATGAGTCCGCGAAAGGTGAACTGCCAAGCGGCAAGGGAACACTGTACATCAAAATTCAAATAATGAAATTCAGGGATGGTATCAAACCTGGGACCATGTAGCTGTGGAGCAGCAGTGCTAATCACTGCACCACAGTGTGGCCCACATACACTGCTCACATAAAGAGGGGATATTTCAAATGAAATACTAAGCAGTAAAAAAGAAGCATTTGATCTTTTTTATTAAACAAAAGCACAAAAAAAGCATACGACAAGTCAAAAACGTTGTTCTATAATGAAAATGAGATTCAAAACCAACTTTTATTTAACTGGTGAAAATGCGCTATATAAAAGACTGAAAGTGCTGGAGTATCTGAACATCCCCTGATTTTTAAAGTGCATCATGCAATTTCTCAGACTTTGCTATGCCTCTGCAAAACGATTTGCCCGAATGCAAAGCTTGAAGAGCCATAGGACGTCTTAAAGCTGGTCAAACACAAACAGCAGGGGCAGCAGAACATCCCAAAGTGTGATTAGCAATCTGTGCATGAGATAACGCTACTTGGCCTTATTGGAAAGAAGTAGCAGGCGCAGCAACGCAACAGGGTTGCGGTGACAATTTATTGCTGCCACTGGACAACGGATATTCACCCAGACCATATGAAATCAGCTCCATCGTGTTGGGCCGTATGCCCGGTGACCAATGATAGGCATTATCCATCCAGGCCATGGTTTGGGCTGGCATCATCATTGGTGGTGAAGCTCCACATCATCAGAAATGGATCGCTGACTGCTGTCAGATACCGAAATTAGGTCCTGCACCCTATAGTGGTACCCTATGCTGGAGCAGTTGAAAACAATTTTCTTTTCATTGACGTTTAGTGTTGATAATATCGTCAACATGCTTCAGGAGGCAGGAATGAAAAGTATGGACTGGCCTTCATGTTCTCCAGACCTGAATCCCATTGAACATGACTGGGACGTAGTGAGAAGATGTCTGGCAAACCGTCCAATGCCTCCCACAACACTTCTTGAGTTGGAAATTGCCCTGGAGCAAGAGTGGCAGAGGATCCCACAAGAACTGCTGGACAAGAACAAGAACTTCTGTCCATGCCCCATCACCATCAGTGTGTTTTGGCAGTCTTGGGTGACCATATACCCTACTGAACTGTCAAAGTGGGATACTCTCGTCCAGTTTGACATGCTTCTGTTCACCCTCATGAATATGTCACTTGCTCAATCACCATAATAACCAAAGTTCAAGTTCGCATTTCATTTGTGTAATCAAACAACTTTCTTTAAACTTTCTTTTGATGCTTTTGCTTTTCTGATGATCTTGTTTAACTAAATAAAAGCAAATGCTTCTTATTAATCGCTTCATATTCATTTGAAAATATATTGTTTTTGTGAGCAGTGTAATAAAATATTATTAGAAATTATTATTGGCCACTATTTGTCATGGTCATGGTGTGTCAAGTCATTTTTGTTGCTCCTCAGATTTTTCGTATGGCTTACCAAAATGAAAGTCCTTTCTTGCAATTAGGCTGCAGGGTATTTAAGAAAATCAGGCTCCAGCTCCTATCCCCAGAGAACACGGGGCACAGGCATAAGCATGCCTGTGATGAATTAGCTTAATCTCACACTGGAAGAAAAAACACACCAGAGAAATAGCCAACCTTTAACTGAAGTAAAAAAAATATGCCTTATCAAGAAATATTATTACTTTACCAAAATTGTGCATGCCACAGTTATACAACACTCAATCTTCTCCTAAAATATCTTAAAATGTTGGAGTATACAGAGTAGGAAGTGTGAAACCTTTCCTCTTTAAAGAAGCTCTCCAGGGTCCTTGGCCCTCTTTTCTTCACTTTCTTCTTTATAGAATAATGTTGCTGCAGACCTATGTTTTGGATCATTGGACCTTTGGAGTTTCTTGACAGAGGCATGATCCAGCTGATTTAAAATGTCCTGGCATTTAATGGAGTCCATGATGACATGTAACCTTAAGAGGTTTCCAGAGCCTCTGGAGCCAAAACAGCCCCAAAACAACACAGACCTTCCACCACACTCAACAGTGGACATCAGGATTTGTTTAGCGTAGTTTATCATTATGCACATCATAGCACCTTCGGGGTTTAATGGTTTGTTGCCAAAAAGTTTTTTTTGTTCCTGCTGACCACAGAATACAGGCGCTTACATTTCTGAAAAGGCTTTTTACTAGGACTACCAAATAATCTCCTGGCATGGAGGTGCCATCTGATGGTAGTTTTGGAGACTTGGTGACCCTATTTTTTGCCTGTCTCATCATCCCCCTCACTGTGTGTGTGTGTGTTGGTAGATATGTGCAGATGTGTAGATATGGATATTTTCATACAAACAGCTGTTACTAAAGTGTTACATTCATGATTTAAAAGTAAAGAACCTTTTTGTTGAACTTTGTGTTCTTCTTTTTTTCTCCGGTTGAAAAATGACTAAAGGAATTTGACTTCTGTGCTACTTCATATTCACTCTATTGACACAGGAAGTCATGGATTACTCTGGGAAATTTTCTAGACATTGATGTACTAAGCAAAATATGAATGGTAAAAATGCTCCACATTTTGTTTCTAAGAATTTCTTTGGATGCCAATAATTGTGGAAATTTTCTTTAATTCATTATTTATTAATTAGAAAAAAACAATTCTTACAGTAAATTTACTGCAATTTAAGGTCTCAGTTTAATTGTTTCATTGTAATTGTTATAATTAGCTTCATTCATTTTTATGGGAGACGGTTTATATCCACTGTCTCATTATGCCCAGATCCCGAACAGCTGCCTTGCGTCCAATAAAGGCGTGGTTTTTGGCGCTGTTCGGGGCCAGGTCATCGTTTATTCCAACGGTATTCCATCTCCGTTCGGTTCGCGTGTCTGACCATCGGCGTCCTCGCGCCCTACCGCGTTCCTTACAGACAGTGGTGAAGTGCGGGGGCTTATTAGGACCGAAGGACTGGTATGGACGGGTAACTTCCGAGGTATTTAGTCTGTTAGGGACACTTTAAGGGTTTTCCCGTTCTGTGCTCGTGCGTCCATCGTGCGTTTAGAATTAAACGCTACTCAGTCGTCGGTCCCTACCTAGCCTGACTTCAGCCGGGAGTTTGTTCTGAATAGGACACTCCCAGTCTGCCTTCTTTGTTTTTGAGCTCGCGCTTGCCCTCTTGCGCTTGGGGGCGTCTCGCGATCTATTTGTGTCGGCGCTCCCCGCGTATTTAGTTTATTTTTACGCATTGGCGTTTGCGCCTGTTGTGTGTGGTGCACACTCGCGCTATAATGGCGCATATGGGCTTGTATGTGCGCCCTTCTGGCGCTACAGCCCCTTCTGCCTTTTCTCCTTCTTCCTCACGCTTCATGCGCGTCGGAGCTCATGCTCGCCCTCTGACGCTTCAGCGCCCTTTTCCACTCAATACAGCAGCAACCCGGTCTTTGAGTCAGAATAACACTGTCCGCTTCTCTTGCGCTCTGTTGAGTCGGACTCTAGTCGTGGCTGGCTCGAGGTGTGCCCCGACTAGAGTAATCCCCGGGTCAAGACGCACTCTGTAAGACGTATCCCGGTCTTGGTTTTTTATCATTGCATGCACTTTCAAGCTCACTTTCGCTCCCTGGCGTTTGGACTACCTCCGTGCCTCGCCATTTAATAGTCATCCCAAACCAGCATCCTCACTGCGCTTTTGCCATGTTCGCCCACAGTCCTGAAAAGACTCCGCCGCCTTTGTCCCCGGCAGCTGATGGTGCTTGGGACTTGCGGCCGGTAGGGGTGGTCCCCTGGACTCACGGCTCGTGAAGCTCGCGCCTCTGGACCATAGCCGCCGAATGCCGCTATAAAGTCGTTATCGCCACCGACCCCATATCCCGCCGTAAAGGGCAACCCCTAATGGTCGTCGTGGTGTATGGCACATTGCTCCTTTTGGGACGCAATTTAGCGGCGCGCCCTTTTTCACCTTTTTAGTTTTCATCTGTTAGAGAGCCTTTCGCTCCCTTTTGCCCATTTTAGTTTGGTTATATATTATTTCCCCATTCTGTTTATACGGCGTGGGATATACTTATCCTGCATAACTGGGTCCTAATAAAAACACCTCCACTGATCGTAACTGTATTTATAGATTTACTACAGTAAAGTAACTATTGTAATCCAACTTTCGGGGTTATAAATGCATAAACCAGCATATAAAACTGGTGTGCCAGTGAAGATGTTTATGTGTCTGGTCACTAACTTAGTTACGTTTTTGACAAATTACCATTAGCTACAGTGTGACCATTAGTACAGTCTGATATTTACACATGTCCTAAAGGTAAATAAAGAGAAGAAAGAAAATAAAAGTAAAAAAAACAACCCAGTGCACCTCACACTGTAATTAATTTATTATGGAAAATGATTCAAGAAGGGTTTACTGTCATTCACATCACATGTGGTACATGAAGTGGAACAAAATTTAGATAGCACGATCCCAGTTGCAACCAATAAAACTAAATCTTAGTCTTAAAACAATCTAATATTACAAATCTGACTGGCAAAACTCTTTGAATGTATGTGAATCTGTAACTTAAAGGCGAAATTACACAAGTGTTTTCAATTAGTGGAATCACAATAAGGTTTGACTGTCAATCAAAGTCAGGTCTTCACAACACATTTATGGATGTGCAACAGCACCTCAGGAGTTTGCAACACTCAGGGTGGAAAAGATCAGAAAACCTTGTCTAAAAATGATTTGGAATACACCAATTTACAGTGTACAAAATGACCATTGTTATGCAAGCATACAAATCATTGACCATATAATTTTTAAAATTAATATATACAGTTTATGGTCTGGCCAACACCTGACCTTCTTTAAGGTCAGGACTAATATAAGTGCTGTGAAAAAATCCAAAGTAAGCAGATAATGTTATGAGATGTGGTGGTTTTTAGTAGGACCCAAGTATGCGGGATAGACGTAACCTACGACGTACAATAATAATGGGGAAATAATACACAACAACTGAAAAGGTATTAAGAGCGAAGCGTAAGGCTCCTAAACACAAAAAACCAAAAGGATGAAAGGGTGTGCCGCTGTGTTGCGTCCCGACTCCAATTGCGAGAGGGCGCCAAATGTCCCTTACATATTGAATACCTCGGGGGTTCCCCCCATACACTTCCATCGGCACTAAAAAAAGCCCCCGGATGTTACCACTATCCCTAAAGGTGCGCGCTAGGGCGCGAGCATACCAGTGGCCGGGCACGCGTACCGAATGGAGATCGAATGACGATGACCTGGCCCTGAACAGCAAATCAGAAATCAGGTCGCAAATTGGATATGGGATATAAGCCGCCTTACCGATAGCTCACCGATAGCTCTGATAGCTCTGTGCCGCTGTGTTGCGTCCCGACTCCAATTGCGAGAAGACGCCAAATGTCCCTTACATATTGAATACCTCGGGGGTTCCCCCCATACACTTCCATCGGCACTAAAAAAGCCCCCGGATGTTACCACTATCCCTAAAGGTGCGAGCTATGGCGCGAGCATAACAGTGGCCGGGCACGCGTACCGAATGGAGATCGAATGACGATGACCTGGCCCCGAACAGCAAATCAGAAATCAGGTCGCAAATTGGATATGGGATATAATGCGCTCCACCGATAGCTCTGTAATGGCGACCAGCGAGGACGGCCGAACGCTCCGGGGGGAGAAGGTAGGAACCCTAACAGATAAGGTACAGAAATCCATCAACATCAGAGTTGATGCTGTTCTCCGTGTTAGGAATAGACTCCAATTCCTCCAAGCTAATGTGCAGGACTGATCCACAGCTACCAAAAGTGTTAAGTTGCAATAATTGCAAAAAGTAATAAAGAGTCACAAAGTAGCCCATCTGACTCACACCTACAAGAAAAGGTTTACAGTAAAATTTCACATACTTAACACATAATTTGACACTCACAGATAAATAATATTAAATCATTATCCTCCACCATTATGTGACCAAGTACGTACTGACTGTGCAGTTATCTATTTTTATCCATTTCTAAAATCTGATGATGTCTTAGGTCAAATTGATGCAGACATATCCTTAGGATTCACAAACTTTCAAGCACCATTATATGTTTATTCTTCTCAGCTATATACAGCAGAGACTTTGTGTGGATGACTAGGGATCCACACAGAGTGACTAGAGGAATACCTTGTTTTACAACCTGTTTGGGATTTAGCTAGTACACAATGACTAACACCCCTGTCGGATCACATATGCTGCTGAATTTTAAATCCATTCTTCAAGACTTGTGGACACTGCCATCTGTTCCAAACAACAAAGAGAAACTATGCTCAAGGTCTGAAATGTATGTATGTCATAAAGCATGTGCTTCCAGACCTCCAATTATATTTTATTTGGGCACTTAAAGTTTGTAGGTAAGAGCAGGATATTGGCTGCAATGCATATACATACACAGTCAGAAATAGGGGTGGAGAGTCTGATCCCAAGAGGCCTGCTGTAGGGGGGTGAGGGGGCACTTCAGCATAGAGATGCATCCATAGCATATGTCTGCTCTAATGCATGCCAATTAAACATTGACAGACAGACGGAGTCTCTGACAGTTTGCTGCTCGTTTCGCAGATGTCTGGCACAAATGCAATAATTTAACATTCTGTATTATCACAGAGCTGGGCCTGACTGTATGAATAGCATTTGCACATGATATTAATACCCAAACAAAACAACTTTTAGGTGGTTTCACTGAGTCAGCATTGTTTATTCGAATACAAAATATGTGCTAATACGAACTGTGCTGCAGTTATGTCAAACATGAAGGTACAAATTAAATTTCCTATTGTGATGATTACATTTATAAAAGTATGAAAAAGCTGATTATCCCCCACTAATCTCATGCAATATAAAGCATTGTAAACTTTTCAATTGCAACCAGGTTTTTATTGTTTTATACAAAAGTTGAACATGTATTCTGGTCTGGACACCAACACACAATAACATGCACAAATCAGGAAGAACCAAAGTTTGGGGAATGTAGAATGTGTGGCATAGTTTCAAAAGGTTGATATTGCAATTGTATCACTCAGAATTAACTTAAAATCAGAGTCAGACTGTTTGCTCTTAGTCCATTAACTTCAAATGTACTACAATTATTTAATTGCAATGATCATAAATTGATTTTATATTGATATTGATATTATGTTAATATTGTACATTGATTGATATTTTGTATACTGGACTTTAATATATGATATATATAGATTCATAGCAAAATGAGCTTTATTTGTAAATTATACATTTGTCATACAGTTAATTTAGTAAAATTTCTAAGAAAATTAAGGAACCAATGCAAACCTGGAAGGAAAGAATCCGGATGGGACCCAGTGGAATAGGGCAGCCTTGCCATTACGCAAGCGGCAGCTCAAACCCTGTGGGAATGGCGGGCTTCCTTGTCATACAACATCGTTCTCAAAATCAAAATTGGCAAAGAAGAGCACACATCACCTGTCGTTCATGCCCAGATGAGGGGCCTCACTATGGAGCTCAAAACTGTCAGGCATGACACTACTGTCAGGCTTACTGTGCCAGAAGCAAAGTCTGGTTGCTGGCACCCTGTCAGTAGCGTCCTGGTTAAGGGTTGATTTCTGGTACCACCTGTCCTGTCCTTGCCTGCTGACAGGGGCTTCCATGTTCTAAGTTTCAGAAGTTCTCGTGTCTAGTGGGCTGGGTCTGTGGCAGTACAAGCAGATAAGGCATGCCCCTGCATGAAAAGTTGAAATTAACCCTGACCTTTTTTTTTTAACTATGTAAATCTTTGTAGGATATATATTGGATTATTATGCTAAATGAAAACATTCAAGTGTCTACCAGCCATCACCATGCACAACTTGCTAACAGCTGATATAACTGTTTTTTCACTAGTATAATAAGATAATAATATTATATTGTAATGGAATTCGAGCTTCATATTGTCACGAACAGTATAAAGAAGGAAGTGGGGTTCATTTTGCAAAGACATGGCACAAAGCACTGAGACTAACACAAACTGAGAGTAACACAAACAAACTGTACAAAAACCAGTAGAGAATGCTAATGACAATTTAAATACCAAAAAACAAAGAGCTAAAAATGAAACATGGTCAGTGGGCTAACAAACAGACAACAGGCTTAACACTGTCTTAACACTAACGCAACAAGACAATAAACTACTGTAGATAGACCGGTTACACCGGACAGAAAGAGCTGATAGGCAGCAGCCTACTATTATAAACTATAAGCTAGACAACAATACAGCATTAATACTAAGATACAACAGGTTAATAGTAACAAACACTGAGATAGTGAGCACAAAATGAAACAATGAACAGAACCACAATGCACCTCAACATGGTATAACATTGAATATGGAACACACTAGACATAAAAGACACATGAAAGAAGAATACACAAGAACAAGGAACACAAATAAGCCTAAAAATTGAAGCCAGAAGAAAGAACCTTTGTGAAAAGATCCAACCAGGAAATGTACCAGAGTCAGGGTATTTATAGGTCTACATAGCAGGCCTCACCTCTAATTGATCAGCCTGCTCTGGAAAAAGAAAAAGGTCATAGTTATGTAGGCCGGTGGAATACTCCAGCTCATATCATCCTGACACATTCTCAGTGATTAACTCATAGAATCCTTTTTAGCTAACTGATATATATTATAGGGCAAGGTTGTCTGAAATTGAACAAACATAAATTTGTCTGCATCACAATATTGCAAATGACCATGAAAAAATCTGACAAACTATACAGTCCCCAGTAGGTGAGTACGTGAGTAAGGGCATAACATCTGACTAGTAGTTAAGTAAATCACAATGTTCATAGGGTAGACACATTCCATTTTAGTATTTGAGTCTTAATTTACTTCTATGAGCTGTCAGTACTCGTAACATTTAAACTTTCAAGAACTTTCAAACAACTAAATATTATTATTTGTGTAATATTAACCCACAGCTACCAGACCAGTAGCTAGCAGACTAATGCTAATAAGCAACACAACTTTCATGTTCCATGTTGGTCCACTGGTTAAAACTAGTTATAAGTCTGGTTATGGTTTAGCGGGTGAACTTAAATGGTCTTACTGTGCTTGCTGTCCAAATCACAACATTGCAGACCTTTACTTTTTTAACAGGTATTTTTACAGCTCTTCGGTGCAAAACTTAATGTACTTCATAAGATATGTAGGACAGATTATTACAAAGCACCCATATTCAGTTGGAGTCTCTAAATAAAAACATGTAAAAACAAATGTGATAACAAATCTGGAATTGTGAAAACACTGTTGAAGTTGCTTGAAGACTAACATGGCCTGTAAGGAGTTTTATCGTTTTAGTGTAACCTTGTTTGACTGAAAAGTTAAATGGTTTCAGCAATTGAACTCAACAACACCCATACAGTGTTGTCAGTGCATTACTAAGGGTTCTGCATCAGTGTAGGAATGAGTGAGGCCATCATCAATTTCATAAACACAGTTCGGAGCTTAACACATGTTTATAAAGCAGGCCACGGGCTGTTTATTCAGATTGAAACAGTAAACAGTGGAATCCAGTCCTTCTCGGGCTCACGATAAAGTACAATTGATCATGTTTTCCAATTTAGAAATGTAGTGCCCTGCCCACATTTACAACCACGCTCAAGAAGTATTTTCAGTGTTTGAAGTTAAAAAAATGGCTTGTCCAAACATCCTTTCCCACAAATTTTTCTCTAAAATAGAATGCAGGCTTATAGAAGGCTGTTGTTTAATGAAGTCTTTATAGTCTTTTAATGAAATTTATAAAACAATGTAAATGCTTAACAGAAATGTTTCTTTAGACTTACTCAAAACCATTTAGAATCAAATAACCCTATAAAGGAGCTGTACAAATGTTGTTCATTGCAGCTATTTAATGGAATTTTATATAATAACTAGACCATGGCACTTGTAGCTATAAGTTGTGCACCTATTTTTAATATCATGCATCATAATAAGTTAATTTACCTAATTGTATCTATCAAAGATACATCATTACTGCAATCTAAATATGCAAATAGAAGGCATTAAACACATAATTATAGATAACTGGGAGTAATAACTTTCTTTCCATAATTATTGCCATTCTCTACTCAACACATTTCATTACAGCACTGCAATCCAAACATGAACCGCAACTCAGTGCTGAGACTGTGGATTAGCCTCTGCCGAATTACAGTTATCTGCGTATGCAAATAAGAAAGATAAGCAATCACTCATTTCCCTGGCAGCTACAAAGACAAAGTTACTGAGCTTGGAACAAAGACATTGGAAACTGAAATACATTCATTTGGCAGCACATTGTATGGGATGAGTCTGTATGCCCTGCTTGTCTCACTTGGGTTTGGGGCATGAATATTAATATGTATGACAGCTAAGAACATATATGTATTTGAATAATGCCAGTTAAACATTGTTTTACTGATACAGTGACATATTTTAATAGTATCTACTTTACAGCTGGAATAATCACCATATACTTTTACTTAAAGACTAATCATATAATGTACATTCAGTTTCTCCTGATGGCTTGATTAAAAATTCAGTTAAATTAAGCATTCTAAATAATTAAAAAAATATCAGTGATTCACCAGTGTAGGGGTCTGCCATAAACAAAGACTGTGAAGGCTATTCCAAAGTAACAGCACATGACACATGGCTGCTTCAGTTACATAACATATAAGTGAAAAATAATTATTTTATTAATTATACTATTAAACCATTGCTTACTTCTTTACTTTTAGTCTGAAGCTCCTTACAATGATTTTATTAAATTAAAAGCAATGCTTCATGTAATCTGTATAATTAACTTTAAATTTTCTTAAAGCTGAACTGTTCTCTTGGGTAAAATTTCCTCTCTTGTGCTTTAATATGCTAACATAATAAAAACAGCAAAAAAGATCTACAGTGTTAATTCCAGCTCCCTAAATGAATATTTATATTTTATTAATATTATACCACATTAGATCAATAGGGACAACTTATATTTTTGTATTCCAGTTTTAATTGTTAATATATTTATTGATATAGTTGGTTACTTATGTCAATATCAGTTTTTTATGTTTTAACAGTTTTTTGTCAATATTACAGGAAATCAAAAATCCACCCCCTAAGAATACAGGGTGCAGATGTAAATGTCACACATAATTGTCAATTATATCTGCAAGGGGTACCTGACATGTCATAACTTAAACTTGGATCTCCTATAGATTTTTCTTACTCATAGTTTGCTAGAGCCAGAGTCCCAGCTTGTCCCATACTTGATTGCACATAAATCTGGTAAATGAGCAGGCCAAGGAAGTGTTGTAATCTGATGGAGATATTTCTGGAAAAGCTTTGCTGTGATCAAGCATTATCCTACCGAAAATGCCAAAGCCCTACCTCAGGATGTCCTGCACATACTGAAGATCTGTTACTGTCCCTTATGTCACTACTAGTTCTCAGATTACCGCACCAGCAGTTGGGGCAGTGTGTCACTCAACAACAAGGCCTTCATACTCAAACCCAACCGTCGTTGGATCCCAAACAGTTCCTGGATTAGTCACTATGGTCCCAGTTCATAGCTATGCAGGTTTCTTTTTCACGACACCACTACATATGACAGTGGCTGGCTGTCAATAGCAGGATGTGTAATGCACCGTATTGACACCAAATTTCCTTCTGCTAAGCACCTCGAGATGATCCGGGCAGGTTGTGTATTTAAGCTATGGGAGCAAGAACTTTGATAGATCAAAAATTCCTTTCTACTTGTGGTCTGTCCAGAGCCTGTATGCCATGTGCATGCCTTCATGGAACCACTGCTCCCAACACTAACTAACAGCTAGGTCAGAACTTATGAACAATCAGTCTGGTATGAACAACTGCACATAAAGGACTGGACTAAAACACACACGCACACACACACACACATACATACATACATACACACACACACACACAGATACACACACACACACACACACACACACACAAACACACACGTATTAAAATGCTGCTATACCCACTGTTTACACTTTAAAATTGAACAATGGACATATCTGCACCTTCTGCTCACACTATCAGTGGGCTATCTGCACTGTTTTTTGTATTTATTGTTTATTGTTAAGCATACTGTTTATTGTTCCTGTATTTATTGTCCTGTACCGCACATGCTGCACTTTATGTTGTGAAAGTCTGTTGTTATGTAGCACCTTGGTCCTGGAGGAACGTTGTTTCGTTTCACTGTATATTGTACACCACTGTATATGGTTGAAATGACAATAAAACCACTTGAACTTGAAATAATGCAAGTACTATACTGGCCTGCCTGCAATCCAGACCTGTCTCCCACTGAAAATGTGTGGCGCATTATTAAGCGCAAAATACGACAACGGAGACCCCGGACTGTTGAGCAACTAAAGTTGGACATCAAGCAAGAATGGGAAATAATTCCACATACAAAAGCTTCAACAATTAGTGTCCTCAGTTCCCAAATTCTTATTGAGTGATGTTAAAAGGAAAGGTGGTAAACATGCTCCTGTCTCAACTTTTTGGGAATGTGTTGCATGCATTAAATTCCAAATGAGTGATATTGATATTTGTGATATTTGCAAAAAACAATAAAGTTTATTATTGGATTCTTTTTACTGTATTGTATTGAATACTGGTCGAAAAGGATTTGTAAATCATAATATTGTTTTTCGTTATGCTTCACTCAAAGTCCCAACTTCACTGGAATTGGGGTTGTAAATGAATGTAAAACATAGGTACTTCTCACTGTTGTTTATGTTCAGCTACACCAAGACTCATAAAAACTTCATATTATTGTCCAATCAGAAGAGCATGGCTTACTTTTTTCAAGCCTGACTCTTCTTAAGGTTTCTACCTTGAGCATATCAGGCAGTTATTTTTCTTGACACTTTAAACTCTGGCTTATTTTTTATCTATATCTGATTTTCTTTTTAATCAAATATAAAAAAAGCTATGTTACACATTCAAGTTATTTATATTTATTTATATTAATGTATTATTAACTTCTGACTATTTAGATTAAGCCGGATTTGGAGTAGAGTAGTTTACCAGGGGTTGTGATAGTACCTGTTGTCAGTGAAATGGTAATAAAATTCCTGGAGATCAATAGTGGGTTGTATTTTCTACAAAATCAGAAGGTTGCATCACATGAAAGTGACTGATGCCACAACTGGATTAAAATCACTTCTTTCATCAGCCAGTAGTGACCAGACATTTTTTTCAGCCAGGGGTTTATGGATGCTTACTCTGCTGGTGGTATCTATTTATTAATGTTATTTCATGAATATAATAGGCAATAGCCAATGTTCTTCAAAACAGAATGTACATTGTGTCTGATATTCATCCTTTTTGGAGAGGTAGCACAGGTGCACTGATTCATGTACTTCACAGGAAAATGTGGTAAATTAACACACACAGGTAGTCTGGTCTGTCTGTCTCTCTCTTGCTCTCTCTCTCTCTCTCTCTCTCTCTCTCACACACACACAAACACACACACACACACCAAACACATTACTCTTTTTATTATTATGGGACCTCTCTACTATCATAATATTAGAACTCATCAGTAGTTAATTAATGCTACAAAAAAGTCAAATCAATCTATTCTTGTGGGGACATTTGGGTCCTTACAGTGATATGTAAACTTTACCACACACACAAGGCACTTTCCTGCTCTTTATTTTTAACCCAGTCCAACAACTGAGACACAGGCTCACAGATGACGCAGATAGGAAAGCAACACCGACACCAACAGCCCCTAAGAGATAGAAGAAAGGATAGGGGAGGAGAATACAGATAGTGAGGCAGAGTAGGAGCAAGGGGGGGGGGAGTACAAGAGTGTGTAAGAGAGAGAGAGGATAGGAAATGGGATAGAATAAAAACTAACTATTGGAGAACTTGGAGAGACAGTAGTGGACAAGTTTTGACAGAATAAAAGGGGCAAATTATGGATAAAGTAGGGACAGATGTGAAAATCTAACAACAAGTATACATTAACCTCATTACCTAGTACCTAGGAGAACAGCCTTGGTGAGAGAGCTAAAGAAGAAACCAAAGATCACTGTGGCTGAGCACCAGAGATGCAGTAGGGAGATGGGAGAAAGTGTTTGCCAAAAACACATCAAAGACTCCCAGACTATGAGAAATAAGATTCTCTGGTTTGATGAGACAAAGATTGAGCTTTTTGATGTCAATTCTAAGCGGTGGAGAAAACCAGGCACTGCTCATCACCTGCCCTATACGATCCCAACAGCTATGGGGGTGTTTCTCAGGTGCAGGGACAGGACGGCTGGTTGCAATTGAAGGAAAGATGAACGCAGCCAAGTACAGACATATCCTGAGTGCTCAGGGCCACAGACTCTGTCAAAGGTTCACTTCCCAACAAGACAATGATCCTAAGCACACAGCTAAAACAAATAAGGAGTGGCTTCAGAACAACCTCGTGACCATTCTTGACTGGTCCAGCCAGAGACCTGACCTAAACCCAATTGAGCATCTCTGGAGAGACCTGAAAATGGCCGTCTACCAACGTTCATCATCCAACCTGACAGAACTGGAGAGGATCTGTAAGGGAGAATAACAGAGAATCCCCAAATCAAGGTGTGAAAAACTTGTATCATTCTCAAGAAGAATCAGGACTGTACTAACTCAAATTGGTCTGAACTACTGATCAAAGCGTCTCAATACTTATGATCATGTGATATTTCAGTTTTTCTTTTTTAATACATTTGCATTAAATTTCCATGTCTGTTTTTTCTGTCAAGATGGAGTACTGAGTGTATATTTAATGAGAAATAAAAATGAAAAACTTTTTAGATTTTAGCAAATGGCTGCGATGATTGTATGACTGTATAACTAGTTCTGATATTATCTTGAGTGTGGTGCTGTAATGGCCACTGATGCAGATGGCGACATTTCTGTATGAAATTCTGTAGTCCGTCTGTTTCTCTACATGGTTTTAGTTCCCTTTTCTTTGTTCTCTAATGGTCGAGACCCCCACAGGACCAGCACAGATCAGGTTTCTGATTTATTTCTACATTTTGTTTAGCACCAGAGCCTGTGCTTCACAAATCTAATTCAGCGAATGTATCTGGCAAGGTCACATATGAGTTATGTAGGTTATTACTAGGGCTGTACCGATCCGATATTCAGTATTGGTATAGGCCCACAAAATCACTGTATTGTAGATCGGATGGGGGGAAAAAACAGTTTAATTTCGATGTCTTTCCTTTTATGTATATGCTTTATTACAATTTGGAGATGTGTCACGAGAGTGTAAAGGGATAAAAAGTTGCCTATATGTCAAGTTAAACGTAAAACAACAATTTTGTTTATCAAATTGACTCTAATAAATTTTCAGCAATTCATGTTTTTATTAATGTTGTTCCATTATTCAGCCACGTATGCAACGCCGGTGTTTCAAAAGGTGGTAGCAGCGTATCGGTCTCATATCGGTATCGGCAGATACTATCATGCAGACATGTGGACTCGAGTCACAAATTTGATGACTTGAGACTCAAATTAAATAAAAAAAAAGACTTGAAACTCGACTTGGACTTTACCTTCACTGACTTGCACTTGGAATAAGACTCGAAAAGACTCAACAACCCTATTATTAACATCATTTATTTCCATTTAGTCTTGACTGCACGGTGCTGTAT
>JAVSBV010144341.1:0-15949 GCA_033117975.1 Parotocinclus spilosoma | reverse complement strand
AAGTAGAAGGAAGAAACCTTGGGAGGACCAAGACTCAAAATGGGACCCGACCTCCATGGGTGGCCTAGATGTTAATTAAATAATTATTTAAAAGCATTTTAAAGCAGTAGTCAATTTGAGTAAATAATATAATTTAAATCTATAATGAAAGTTAAATTACTAATACAATTCAAAATAAATAACAAAATAGATTTAAGATATTGAGTGCTCAGCGGTAAGTTATTGGAGGCACATCGTCTCCTGATAACTAAATGATGGAGGGAGTTCCTGCACTCTGGTGGGACTGGGTTCTGTTGATGGAGACCAGTAGAATGAAGCTATGGTGGAGAAACATCTAAGTGTGTGGTGCTGGAACTGGTACCGGAACATCAGCTTGGAGAGAAAAGAGAAAATAGGATTAGGAGCACAGAGTCTGTTATCAATCACTGATGCCATGTGCAGCATGAAACTCCGGCAGCACTACTATAGCGCACAGCTAAAGGGGGACCAGAAGGTAACGCAGCCAAGAAGCAAGAGTCGACCTGAGCCATGTGTCCCAGTCTAAATCTACCCGAAAACCTGAGTGAATAAGATCTTTTTTTTAGCTTAGACTTAAAAACTAAAGTGTGAAGTTGATTCCATAGCTGGGGGCTTAGTTTGAGAACGCTTTAAACAAAGCTCTCAGTATTCCTGCTCCCTCTCCCTGGGTTGGACCATACACTTCAATAAGCGTTGCCAGCGCAGGGGCAGGAGGCCATCTGTGAACATTCAGCAGCCGCCACGTGTTTAGACGTTACCTAACCAGAAGCTGCCAGAAACCATTTTAATGCCAAATACATCAACGGTGGCATTACCTGCGTCCAGCCACGCTCCGCGCAGTACGACCGTCCAATCCGTGGCAGCTGCGCTCCGGCGTGTTATTCTTACTGTCTCTGAACCGGCGTGTTGGAGCAGGGACACGTCCAGTCCAGCTGGTCCACTCTACAGCAGTTAGTGCCGGGCAGCGGTCATAATGACAGCTCTGACAGATCCACACAGACGCCGCCATATTAACTCAGTCGAAACGAGTGCGTTTTGCCCCAAAGCAGCACATTTGGTGACAGTTTAATGAACGGGGCTACTCAAACCACTCGACACGCTCCATAGAAGATTAGATTTTAGATTTTTTTCTCCAACGGCTTGGTCAAGCAGCACCCAAGTTTAAATTATGGGCTATTACAGGGCCGAGCAGCGCACGTATTAGAAAGCGTTCCACCACGCGTCAGTTTCCATCTCTGTAGCTGACCGCTTCTTGCCAGCATGTGGCAGATGGTGAGTTATTTGGTTATTCAGGGTTTTTTTTTTTTTGTGGTTCGCCAAAGCTCTCTTTATTTCTCGGTTCTGGCCGAGCATTAAATTAAGTCGTCTCAACAACGAGCCTAATACATAAGCTCTATTTACATAATACACATTTATTGTTTGATCACAGGGGAAACCAAATCCCTCGTAAGATCGTTCTCGGGCCGGATTCTTACGAAGCCTTTTTATGCAGATCCAAGTTAAAGCTCATTTTCAATCGATTTTCACTACCACAATTACACTACAACAGTAGTTATCTAAAGTTTTACGTGTAACACAACGATCATTCAGGTAGGTAGACGTTCAGGCCAAAATGTTTCTTCACCTTCACGCTTTCATTTTCATTAATAAGGTTTGTTTGAGAAAGTGAAATGCTGGATTTTTCCCATTATTGTGGGGGGGGTTTAATTATTGGGTGTGAATGCTGGGGATGAAAAATCAGCCATGCTCTGCCTTTCCTAATTTACCAGGATCTTGGAAGACAGAGTTGAAAATTTGGAGGAGACACTTTAAAGTATAAGTGTCGGCAAACTGTGCATAGCTTTTGCACATAAATAAAGGAAGAGTATGTCATTATAAATCCATAGTGTGCAAGTTTTTACTGTATTCGGTGATAAAACAGATAGATATCTGTCAAATTTCTATTCATGCTTAATAAAAAAACGTACAGTTTTTTTTTCAGATAACTTTTTTTTCCCCCCTAACTCTTTTCTTAAGAACGACTCTAAGAACAAGTGCTATTCTTCTTAAGTTTATGATATAATCCCACTTGTCTTTGGCTGAAAGAGAAGGTACGCTCCTGAATTTCTCAGATTTTAAAATAAGGCCTACACATTTTAATTTAGAAAAGTGCAGGTCATCCTTAAAATAAAAAAGTTGTCGACATAAGGAAAGCTTATGGCAAATCCGGTGCGTTAATCTGCCGTCGCCCCACAATTTTTAACGGAGGATTTTTCCCCCTGTATTCCACCATCACCTTTATTTCTCAAACATTTTGAACGCTTGGATTTGTTGTTTTTCACCTTTTTTCTGTCCTTTGAGCAAATTAAACATTATAATGGAAATAACGGTAAACATTGTATACACTGGCTATAGTTTTATGTTCACTATTTTATTAAACTCTCCATAATGTATTCTGATAAAGTGATCAAAGTCTATTAATTAGTACATTGTGTATGAATAATTATCTATTCTTTAAATATGTGCTCTGGGTTCATTTCTACAACTTCAGGTCTTCCTAACATGGGGAATTGGAACTCAAAGCTGAAGAACCCGGGACCCTGGGAAGGCTCAGCTAGACAAACAGTGCTCTGCCAACTGAACCTCGCATGAACTGAACCTCAACCTTTCCTCGCTTAAGAACACGTTCGCCCTCTTCTCTCCATCCCACCAGCTGGGAGTTCCCGGATCATGCCTTTGTCCGAGGTATGAAAACCACCAGGTTTCCTTTGAGTCCGTTTCTATCCGAGTGTCTGATGGGTTCTCTGCTGGCTTTTTGTTTCCCCCGGGACAGCCCGTAAACGTTCTTCTTTACGACTCGATATTAAATCCTCAATATTTATCATGTTCATAACATAAAAGCTAAAAAGGGCAAACAGGGGAGGTTTCGGGAGGTAAAACGACACCTCAAGTGTGACTATTATTCTTCAAATGTGCAGTTATATAAAGGAATTATAAATGTTTGGACCTATTGGCAGGTTTGTGGATTTTATGAGGTGAAAGGGCCAGCCAAATAACTAAATGTAATACTAATCACATAACATCGTTCCCATATTTGTTTTGGAGGAAAACCCAAGAGGAAGGAATTCTCTTTACGGTCTAGCCAAAGACGAAAACATTCATTCTCCAAATCAAACCTTGTTGTACTTTCTTGACCACCGAAGACAGATCTGTGGAACCAAAACACTGCACACTCATCTGCGGCTCCGCAGATATAAAAGGTTCGTCATGGGAATCTGTGTTTTGTGATCTTTCCCACTGCTCTCCGAGAAGATTTTCAGTCAGCAGGACTGAAGATTATAACCTTGCTGATTTCACTTTGGCTATTAGTGGATTGTTTTCGTGTCACAAGGTCACGTTTCCATTGCTTTACACTTAAGTAAATATACTCAATACTCATTATACTCAAGTGGTTATAGATTAAATCCAGTCGCCCCATAACAAACAATAAAACACATCCAGGAATCAAAGCAGCCCTCCTTTTTTAATGCTGTCCATCCATTAGCTGTGAGGAACTGGATACTGGGTTTGGATATACAGCAGGGGTGTTTCTAGACCTCTCGTACCGGGACATTTAGCTTAATCAGAGCAAAACAGTGCATAAAAATAAGCTTGTTAAACACTGAATAGATAAAGTGATTCAGCACCAAAGTGGGCGTTACCCTGCTATGGATGAAAAATAAGGAACACATTGTTTATGCTATTGGAACTGATGCCTTAGGCCTTAGGCTTTAGTGCTCTAAGACTTTTTTTATTGCTTGTTTCGCGGATCCACCGACCATCATATTTGAAGAATACAAAAAATATATATATATTTTTTTTATTTCTCGGATCCGCCGCAGCACCAATGGTTGAAAATAACAACAATAATAATAATAATAATGTTTTTTAGCTTTTTTCGCCCTCCGGTGGAGAGCCAACGGTTTTCTTCTGTTCATTGATTTTTTTTTCAGATTCACTGTAATTTAATTGTAGGTTAAATACATTTTATTTTTAAATAAAAATGTATTTTTATTTCTTCCTTGGATTGATTCCACATAGTCCTCGAGAAATTGAAAAGTGCTGAAAAATAAAGATTTCTTTGAATTTTTTTTCCTTCCTCCTCAGTAGATTTTTAAGTAGGAACATCCGAGGAACAAGCAATTAAAAAAGTCTGGCCTAAGATGTACTTTTAAGTCACTTAATCCTAGAGCTATAGGCTGTCCTTACTGACCATATGCATGCAGCATGACGGACTTTATTTATATATCTTCGTATGTCAAAAAACTGATAGCGGACACTCCAACTTATGGAAAGATAGGGCATTATGGGAAATGTAGTACCTATAGTTAATTTGTGTAAGTGTGTGCTGTAGTTCTGCTCAGCAATCCAGGATAAACTTTTTACCACCGTGATTTTAGTGGGACACAGCAGCAAGTGCCCAACAGCACCCCAGTAAAGAGGGACTGATAACACCCTTAATACAACCCTAAACGCCTCTTTATTCTGACAATTCGGACATCGAATGATTTTTCTGTTTGATCGTTTAGTTTTTTTGCTTCCAACAAACAGAAATTCTGACTTTGAACATAGATACCCTAAATAAAAAACTTAATAGGGCGATTTGCTAAAGACGAAGCACGTAATCCAGTCCTGTCGGTGGCGATAACGCACTAATACAGTGTGACAAGAGCCATACAACCCAAATAAAGAAGGTGATCCTAGTGAGCTACCATGTCTTTTTATATTATGTTATTTTATCATTATGTCGTATATATGTGTATTATTGTAGTCTATAGGTGTGATTTCCTACACACCCCGATGCCGTCTCTGTACCGCTGTCCCAGGGATGAGACGTGTGGATGACGATGGTTCACTTTTTTTTTCTTTATTTCATGCTTTTATATTTTAATAATTATCGATTAATGATTCATTCATTCATTATTTTCCGCAACCCTGGGCACTAGGGCAGGAACAACCGTACACGGGGTGCCAATCCCTCTTAGGGCACACACACACACACACACACACACACACACAGTCACACATTAAGGGCCACTTTAGAGACACCCGGAATAAACCCACGCAGACACGGGGAGGACATGCAGACTCCAAACAGAAAAGACCCAGGCTGCTGAACCCAGGACCTTCTTGTTTCCCACCGAGCCACGATGCTGCCTATGATTGGTTATACTTATTGATTTACATTCATTTTCATAAATAATTAATTAATATACAAACATAGGCGTAAAAAACAACAACAATCATTTAGGGTTTTCGTGTGAAAACAGTAAAGGCTTTAAGAGCAACAATCACTTGATTCTGGGTTTGGAAGGTTTTAGTACAAAGCATTACAGAAGCCTCATTAGGAAAATACAACATGGATTAAGTGTGCCTCCAGGCTCATTTTCTTTCCAGGACTGTCGGTTACAGACCTCAGACACCTTCTGTGTTCCAGAGTTCCTTGAGTCTAGACCATTGGGTCTCTAGTATCAAGCAAACCATGGGTGCCCCCACATGACACATCCACAGACGCTACAGTTTGGCTTTAATACAGTAATATAACCAAAAATGTGCTTTCTAAAGAGTTTTTGGTTCATTCTCATTTGAGATTTTTCTCCAGAAAATCATGAGGGGTTTTATTTTAAACTGAGATCCAGTTCCCACAGAGACCCGACATGTTGGTACGGTCTGTACTGACGGTCTTATGCGGCTTCTCTTTGGACATTGGCATGTTCTCCCTTTGGGATGCCTCCCAATTCAAGAATTCATCGAGCCGAGTTGAGTTGAATGAATAAAGCCTGCAGTACATGTGTGTATGTACGGCACTGTGTAAAAGTATTAGGCCACCATTAGATTAGTTGTTTTGGCACTGGCATAATCATCATATAGAATTATTTCTCAGTTTCTTTATTAACATGTGAACAGAAAACCCAAGAAATAAATGCAGAAAATCGAAATAATGTTTTGTTTCTGCGGGCAAAGGTCGCCCTCGCTCCGAAACAAAGTTTATTTATGCAGAAATACAGAAGGTTTTTAGCACCTGTGTGCCTTTAAGCAGAATTCCCACAGAAGCTGTTCTGTCAGGCGTGACTTCAGAAGAATAACAGAATCTGTGTTTGTGTCCGGCTCAGAAGAAAGAGAAGCGACAATCTTCTGTTCAGCTTCTCTTGCTGTCTGTTGCGCGTCGCTCATGTTTTTGTGTGTTTATCTCTTCATCGTTTCTCTCAGCGTTCTCTCTTTTCCAGCCTGTGTGTTCCAGATGCTCAGCTCTCAGAGGAGCCAAAACGTTCCATACCTCAGCACAGAGACAGAGGTTTTAACATCTGGATTAAGCATGCTCTCACATTCCAGAAATATACGCATGACTCTTTGTCCGGGAGATTCAGTCAGATGGAAGTTTAATTATTAAACTCTAACCTGAGCTAGAACTCACAATTAAATCTATAGACTTTATTCGAATCGCTGTCACAGTGGCGCGAGTGGTTAGTGCTGTCAGCTCCAGAGATCCCCTGTTCGAATCCCAGTCCAGGCACACAGAGTTCTGGTCTCCTCTAGTCTGGGTGGGTTTCCTCCAGTCCTTTCTCGGCTTCCCCTCATGCATGTTTTGTCTCTAAATTTCTGTGTCTTGCTTGCAAAATGTAAATAATTGAACCCAACATGCAGAGAACAGAGTTAATTAGAAACTTTAAGTCACATTGGAACATATAAAACGTCAACCTTAACCGCAATAAAATGACATAATAATAATAATAATAATAATAATGATAGCAAAAACAACAACAAT
This sequence comes from Parotocinclus spilosoma, assembly GCA_033117975.1. Taxonomy (NCBI): domain Eukaryota; kingdom Metazoa; phylum Chordata; class Actinopteri; order Siluriformes; family Loricariidae; genus Parotocinclus; species Parotocinclus spilosoma. The sequence continues at coordinate 9,147 of JAVSBV010144341.1, read as the reverse complement.
AATAATAACAATAATCAATAAAATAGTCATGAACAAAATAATAATAATAATTATTATTATTATAATACATAAAATAACCATAAACATAATAATAATAATAATAATAATAACAATAATAATAATAATAATAATAAAATAACAATAGTGGAAACAGCTATTATTATTATTATTATTATTATTATTATTACTATAACTATAATAAATTAAATAACCATAAACAAAATATTATTCATAGCAATGACAACAACAATATGGTAATACAAACTACAACAACAAATAATAATGATACTACTACTAATAATAATGATAACAATAATTAATTACAATGATTTACCAACAATAATAATATCACCATCAATGATATTAATAACTAATATAATAATGATAATAATAAGAATAACAGCAATAATGACAGCAATAATAATAATAATAATAATAATGATTATCATCATCAATGAAACATAACAGTAATAATAACAATAATACAACCACCAGTAATAATAATACTAATAATACTACTACTATTAATAATAATAATATAAAATAAACACAAAAGCAACAACAACCAATAATAAATACCACCACCACCAACAATAATAATTATTATTATTATCATCATTATAATACCAATAATAATAATAACAGTAATAATAATAATAATAATAATTGAAAAATATATCATAATCATTATCATTACCATCATAATAAACCACTTTTAACAGCATCTTTAAACCTGATTACAGTTCCAGTGATTTTCCATAAAGTGCATCCTGCATTCACAAATTCCTTTAGAAACATGTGATAACACAAAAGCTTGTGTGGGACTGTGGTAGCCTAGTGGGTTCAAATGGATTGTAAGACTGTATAAACTGCTAAATGACATAAATGTAACATTTAATCAGGAACCAAAAGCCCAGCATGACAGTTCCTGTTGGACAGACGGCTGAGGGGAGACCTGCTCCATTCACCACAATAACACAAATCTAAATGAAGTGTAAGTGTAACGTTCTGTGACATGTCCAGGACTGATTTTCTGTACGCACACATTATCGGGGCTGTGTGTTTTTTATAGTACAGTGATGTCTGGAAAATGTGGTTATACTTTGGATGTGCTTCAAAACGAGCTGCACAACTCTCGGCGTGATTGTGAGTCTGTGCGTGTGTGTGTGTGTGTGGGTGTGTGTGGGTGTGGGTGTGGGTGGCAGGGGAATACGCACGTACGTACACTCAGCACATGAATAGACGCACGATTATCCGCTTGCAAACAGGTTACGCTGCACACTGGTGCTCTGAGAGCAATTTACCAGCCGCATTAAGTGGTCGTTCGTTTAATAGAGCGTTTAAGAAAAGTAAGCAGGCCGGCGTTGACGGTAATGATCGCACACGCTCAAACGCTCCATTGTAAAGCGAGCTGCGTTCAATCCCAGCACTCAATCCCCGCCAATACTCTGCCAAAGCCGCTCTTTGAACCTAACACATAAATGACACTCTTGAATCAATCTCAGGGCGATCACGACCTCCTATTGGTTAAAAAAAGCCTCTCGCTAAGATTAAATTTGAGTTTCCGTTCCGAGCGATAGGCCCTGCCAAACCCCAGTATAATAACTGTAACGATGTTACGAACTAAAACGTGTTGCTGTTGGCAGGCGTGTGGGGTCAGTTCAGGAAGGTCTGCCGGCTTCGGTTTCAGAACTCGTTACTGAACCTCAAACACCTGAACACCGCCCAGTCCAGGTCCACCGAGGAGCCGGCACACATTCCCACTGATCCGTAACTGCTGAGGTTTCATATTCCCACGTGTAGTTTAAGCTGCACTTCTGTCTTTGTAGCATTTGTAGAAAAAATAGATTTCAAAGCTTTGTTCCTGGCATGCATCCTGGATAGAGACATCGTTTTTTAGTGTTGGGTTTTTTTTTACCTCACGTACAGTGCTGTGCAAAAAATTCTGTTCTGTATCATTTCTGTACAGTTTTCGTTCTGATAAAAGTTCTCAATTCTGACAGTTTCAATGTTTAAATCGAGGCTCAAGACTTATTTATTTAGTCAAACATTCGGCCTGCAGTTCTAGTTCCAGTTTTAGTCCTTCATATGTTAAAAGTACCAAAGATCATGTCTAGATCAGTTCCTCTTTCTGCCGAGGTTCTCGCGCCAACGGTGACCCTGCTGTGGGAGAAGATATCAGGCGGAACGACCAGCCATGCCGAAGATGTTTACATACACATTACATGTTTTTATTTCAAACTTTTAATTTGTATTGTTAATTACAGTATGCTTATTACACAAATGAGAATGGGTTTCCCTTCTGAGTCTGGTTCCTCTCAAGGTTTCCTTAATCCCATAGGGAGTTTTTCCTTGCCACTGTCACCATTTGGCTTGCTCATTAGGGACAATAGAATCAAATTTGTGACAATTGTCCATCCATCAATGTAAAGCTGCTTTGTGACATTGTCTATTGTAAAAAGCGCTATAGAAATAAAATTAAATTGAATATATTTTTAGTTTGTATTCTACTTATTCTTTAAGCTTTAGAGCTCACTGGGCTTTGTAGTTCTACGGTTACAAACTGTAGCCCAGTCCAGACTGTTTCTCTACACCCTTTTAGTTCCCTTTACTCTGTCCAGCACAGATCATGTACCATTTAATTGGTGGCACTTTCTCAGCGCTACCCTGATACGGTCGTAGTCGTGGTTGTGAGTGTTGCCAGATTAGGCGGTTTCCCACCGATGGGCAAATTCTGTTTAAAAGAACGGCGTGTCGGTGGAAAAACCACGGTCTGATGGAAGGACAAAGTTAGGGCTGGTTTGTAATTATGTTTGATTGACAGGAAATTATTTCCAGTCCAGAAGACACCGTTTCCATGATCGTCTTTATTGTCTTCAACATTGGAGGCAGGTCCCACCAGAGTGCAGGAACTCCCTCCATCGGTTGGACGAAAGTGCCTCCAAGGACCTCCTAATAAGGACTCATTTTATAATCTATTTTGTTTTATAATTTAGTTTATTTTTTATATTTTTCTATTAGTAATTTGAATTTTATTATTAATCTGATATTTATTTATTAACCTAATTTTGCTGTAATTTAATATACTTTTGGTATTTATTTAATTAACATCTAGGCCACCCATGGAGGACGGGTCTATTGTTGAGTCTTGGTCCTCCTAAGGTTTCTTCCTAGCATTTTAGGGAGTTTTTCCTTGCCACTGTCGCCCTAGGCTCGCTCAGCTTGGGATTGGCCTTTTAGGACAGTGTAATATTGTGAAGCTGCTTTAAGACTTGAACTTGAACTTACTCAAATTAGAATGAAGATCAGTGGAGAAAATTGGGATAAGAGGAGAATCCAGTGGGCCTGTAGCAGCGATCCTAGCCGTAGTTGTGTCCAATTTGTAACCCTGACTAGGATAAGCAAAAATGATAAGAAATTTAAGAGCTACCTCGCTTCCTGAAGCAGACACGGCTGTTTCTCTGAGCGCTGCAGCGTGGCGGCTGTCGATCGGCGGCGTGTGTGTCGGGTTAGCAGGTTAGCCGGTTCTCGTGAACGTACCCGCTTTGCTTCACCCTTCCGGCTCCACAGCAGCAGGGCTGTGGTGTGCCGCTTATTGATTTGCAGCACGGTCAGGGTTTGTTATGACAGCCTACTGAGTGCGCCGTCTCCTCTCATTTGTTCCTCTCGACGCACTGCACACACACTCTTAGCCACAGGTAGGCTGTGTGCCACCGTAGCTCCGGATCCTCGAAACGATCCGGAATAAACAAAAAGGATGTCCGGGGTTTGTGACGGAATGGCACTGTTACTATGGGACCGAGCTATTTATACCGAGTATTCGAGCAGAATTAACAGATTTAACAGATTCCTCTTCGTCACCTTTAACCGGCGCAATTAGCGTCGAAGTCAGAATTCATAGCTGCCATAACACTGATTATTTGGAGTATTAAAAAAATGACAGGTTGCTAAAAAAAGAGCAAGATTCTCATCCCGACCCGGCCGTCCCTCTTGTGGTGGAGAGTCTGAGTGGGGGGCAGATTCTCTTGTAGAAGCCATGGTGAACCAAGACCATGTTAATGACCAAAACAGAATCTCAAAAAAATATATATAATGTGGCCAAAAGTATGTAGACACCCCTACTAATGTGATATGACAGGTGTTGTTTGAGATTGATTTAATAATGGGCGAATGCTGTATTTGATGAGAAATTTCGGATTGCGTGGGCAACAGGTGCTGCTTGGACGTTTGGGATCTTTTCCAGGTAAGACAGGGGTGTGTTTGTAACGTTTGTAACGGAGTTTTTCCTCTGAATGTGAAACGGCTTTGAATGCACCTGCTCGCGATATGTAGTCAGCTCAGCAACCTCAGGGCTAGACCTCACAGTCGTGTTACAAAATCTCATGGTCTGAGGACCCCCGAGGATCAGGGTTGTGCGTCTACAAAAACCTGTCCTGGTCACAAACTTGTGTGGGCCGGCACTTACATCTTTTATTGTTTGTTTTATTTTTTACAAAAACAGCAACTTTTAGTTATTTTATTTTTTATGTAAGCAAACAAGGCAAAAGATTTCCTGTAGGTTTTTGAGGTTACGTTTTGGTTAGGCGTAGGTGTGTCATTAATTAGCTACAGCAAACAATATGATAATGGAAAGTAATTACAAAGATCGCGCAACAAACGTGTGTGTATCCGCATGTGTCTGTGTGTGTGCGTGTATCTGTGTGTGTATGTATGTGTGTGTGTGTGCGTGCGTGTGTGTGTGACTTTGTGTGTGTGTGTCTGTGTCTCTGTGTGTGTGTGTATGCGTGTATGTGTATCTGTGTGTGTATGTATGTGTGTGTGTGTTTGTCTGTGCGTGTGCGTGTGTCTGTGTGTGTGTCTTTGTGTGTGTGGGTGTGTGTGTGCGCGTGTGTGTGTGTATCTGTGTGTGTATGCATGTGCGTGTGTGTATCTGTGTCTGTCTGTGTCAGTGTGTTTGTCTGTGTGTGTGTGTGCGCGTTCGTGTGTATGTGTATGTGTGTGTCTCTGTGTGTATGTGCGTGTGTCTTTGTGTGTGTGTGTGTGTGTGTGTGTGTGTGTGTGTGTGTTTGTCTGTGCTTGCATGTGTGTGTGCGCGGCTCCAGCAGATCCTCCGTCCCGGAGTGCAGCGGGAGCGCGCACAGTTCAGGCACGGTTTGGGGGCGGGGCTCGTGAGTACGGCACCGCGGACGGACACGCGCACCTACAGGAGCGCGCTCCTGCCTGATTCTTGCTTTATATCGGTGGAAGGAAGGAGTGCACGAGGACCAGGTCCTGCTTCAGGATGGATTTAACGCTTCTGAAACTCTCGCTGCTCCTCGCGCTGCTCATCGCCTGCGTCCGCCTGACATCCGGCAAAGGTGAGCGGCTGGAAATCTGTGCTAATTAATGTTTAAAAACAAGTCTTACGCGTCCCCAACTTTAGGGCTTCATTTAGGAGGGGGGGGGGACCTGTCCGGCGCGTGCATTTGAGGCTGAACTGCGACGGTTGGACTTTCTGAGAGCACGCGCAAAAGTGCAGAATACGCAAGCGCAATAGTGTAACACTACTGAACCACGGATTACGGCTCGGCAGCCCACAGGAGGTGATTTTTAAACGGGGTTTTTGCCTGTTGTTTGTTTCGCTTTCGGGCTTAGTTGGCGTGATTTACTCCCATTAATACACCTGAAAAGCTTAAGTGACCAAACAATGTTAGTATAGAGGCTAGAAATAGGAATAAAATCCAGCCAAATATCGGGAGCGCAGCAAGCAGGTGCGCTTTGGGTTCGCACCGGATGCTACATACTAACCAAATAAATAGTGTGAGAAATGAAATGACCAGCGGCTACAATCGTGAATGGTGTGTGTTTGTGTGTGTGTGTGTGTGTGTGTGTGTGTGTGTGGTGTGTAATTTAAGCCCATATGGGACCTGGTTTACAGCAGAGTGAAGAACAGGGGGAAAGACTACAGCAGATAAAGTATTCAAATAATGACGGCTGAATGAGTTCCACGTGATTAATATATTTGCATAATGTATCGAAGATTAGAGAGGACGGTGTGCATTGTGAGGACTTTGTGTTTCGCAGCAGGGACGTGTTTTCCAGATGTGGGCGTGACCCGGGCGTGAGACGCGCTCATGCTGGACAGCTAAATCAAATCAGCATTTCCTACAGCCTCTAATTTTGCCATTCCCAGTTATGAGTTGGGCAGCACTGGGGCTCGATGGGTGGCACCCACAGCAAGAAGGTCCCGGGTTCAATCCCAGGGTGCAGCCGGAGTCCTTTCTGTGTGGAGTCTGCATGTCCTCCCAGTATTTCCACCGGTTTCCTCCAACAGTCCAAAAGACTTACGTGTTAGGTTAATTGGTGTCTCTAAAGTGGCCCTTTTTGTGCGTGTGTGTCCTACGATGGATTGGCGTCCCGTCTGGGCTTGTTTCGGGTGGGCACCGGCTGGCCCTACGACCCCGTTTTGGGCACCACAAGTTAACGAGTAAGGTCTAAAGAGGATTTAACTAGTAAATATTTTGGCTATCACTAGTTAACTAGTAAACACCTTTAGACTCACTAGTTACTAGCAACGTCAAATGGCACTTCAACTACTTAACTAGTGAGCATTTTGGCTATCACTAGTTAACTAGTAAACACCTTTAGCCTCACTAGTTAACTAGCAACATCAAATGGCACTCCAACTACTTAACTAGTGATCATTTTGGCTATAACTAGTTAACTAGCAACGTCAAATGGCACTACAAACTACTTAACTAGTAAGCATTTTGGACATTGCTAATTAGCTCCTACATATTTCAACCCTTACTAGTTTACTAATATTGTCATTGGATGCATTTTTGCTTTTACCAATTACATTTTTGGCTTTCATTAGTTAACTAGTGAGCTGAATCCGTATTTTACTAGTTAACTCTTAAGACTTTTAGTTTTACCAGTTCAGTCCAAAGGGCCACTCGTGCGTCATAAAGCTTAATAGTTTTGACCATTGTCACCAGCAGTAAGTCTTTTGCCGTTGGCCAGTTTGCACGAGTTGTTGAAGAAGTGTGACTAGTAAGAATCTTTACTAGTATCTCAAAATGACAAAATACTATGACAGAATGTTTTACTAGTGCTGCCGACGACCAAATTATAGTAGGAGAAGAAGCAGATGTCTGAGCGCCAAACTAAACTGGTCGGCGCCCAAATGCTCTTGAACCCTCGTCGTTGGACCCTTAATACTGGTCCTGAGGACTTGGCATGTTCTTGTCCAACTGGGATTCCACTTGGTACTCTGGACTATTCCTGCTGCCACAAAACAAATCAATAGGGGAGAGTGGATATTAAGGGTGAAGATCTGGCGCCCCTGTCCAGGGTTCTGGATCTGACTCACCATGAGCAAGATTAAGTCAATATCAACGCATCGTCCCAAAGCAGCTCTAGGCTCACGTCCTATAGCTGTGCAAACCTGGGACGACAGTGGCAAGAAAAAACTCCCTAAACATGAGCAACCTAGATGTAATATGTAAGAAATAAATTAAATGACCTAATTACAATGTACAGTCGAATCCGGTTAATGGGACCAGCCGCTTATTCTGACCAAATCCTAAAGTACTGAAACAAATCCTATTATATATGTGTAATGTTATTCGCTTATTTGGACCAAAATTCCATTTAATCGGAATATATAATATAATAATAATATATACATATACTTATATAAGTATGTACATATTTTTCCCAAACTTTTACACCACCTCCCCCAGCCTTGAATATTAACACTAGGAGGACTGGGTCGACTGATTCAAGTTGCTGGTGCAAAATTCTGATTTTACCATCTATGTGCCTTAGCAGAAAACAAAACTTATCAGACTAGTCTATGTTTTCCTGTCCTCAAGTGTAAAGTTTTGGTGAGCCTGTGCCCACTGCAGCATTATCTTTTTGCTCGGTGCTGATAGAAGTGGAACCTGAAATGATCTTCTACAGTAGTAGCCCATCTGCCCCGAGATTTGACATGGGGTGCATTCTAGAGCACATGAGACATGAGATGCTTTTCACTCATGGCAATTTTTAAAGACTGTTTATCATTTACCTAGCATTCCTATCTAAAGCTGCTGCATATATCATTATCAATTTTATGTATTGCACTGAATTTGCATGACTGACTGCCATTAAGTCCTTGAGACCGTACAAAAACACTAATTGATCATCTAAAATGGATCCCAAACATTCTACATTTCCCCCATATGTTGTAATGCATGGAGTAAATTGTACATGAATTATGTTATATTTAATGTATTATATATGTAATTTGATCAGAGTTGCCCAAACATTTGTAGTCATCAGCTTCACATCATGGATAAGTAGTATTCTTGCAGCTGTAATAACATATTACCTGCATTTTTATCTGAAACACCTGTACGCATTTTAGAAAATTCTAATTTCTAACCACCTAGAGGTTACATCTTTACTCAGTTATGCCTTTTCTGTTTTGCCAACCATTTTGAAGTACTTTTACCGATATGTTAACATATGCAAATATTATGATGTTGGACTGGATTTCTCTAAGCTAGTGCTGACATTTATGGGCACACAGTAGTGGGGGAAAGTAATGTGTATTTATGTGATGACTCGTCTGCCTAAAGCAGTAAAGAAGAACAAGTGGACAGAGTTGAAAGGACAGCGTGGTGGTTAAGGGTGCTGACTAACCACAGGGCTGCATGTTTAATCCAGCATGGAAATTATTAGAAAATGGAAGAATAACAAGATGACTGTCAATCTACCTCGGTCTGGGGATCCATGCAAGATCTTACTTTGTGGGGTAAGGATGATTCTGAGAAAGGTCACGAGCCCTGAACTACATGAGAGGACCTGTTCAGTGACCTGAAGAGAGATGGGAGACCAGTCTCAAAGATGACCATTAGTAACACTACATCGTCATGGATTATAATTGTGCAGGGCACACAAGGTCCCCAAGCAAGCTGAAGTTCGCCAGTGACCATCTGGATGATTTCTGCAAAGGGTACAGGACAACTGTACTGTATTGAAATGAGAATGGATGGGTCATGTATCATGAGATTTTGACCAACAACCTCTTGCCCTCGGTAAGAGAACTGAAGATGGGTCATGGCTGGGTCTTCCAACATAACAATGACCTGAAATACACAGCCAAGGCAACTAAGAAGGAGT
>JAVSBV010144332.1:0-15949 GCA_033117975.1 Parotocinclus spilosoma | reverse complement strand
CTGTGTGTAGTTGTTTTCGTCTCTTTTCGGTGCTCTGTGTGACTGTGTGTAGTTGTTTTCGTCTCTTTTCGGTGCTCTGTGTGACTGTGTGTAGTTGTTTTCGTCTCTTTTCGGTGCTCCTTCGTTAAAAGCCCCCCTTATATGAATAGCTGCGATTATAAATTATTCACACTTTGCTTAATCACTCCGCAGCATCTTCTGTCACCAACAAACACACAAAATAAATCTCGCCGCTCATTATCAGGATGTTTCTATTTAAATGACGAAATAATAGGAACGCACAGTCGATTAACCACTTCCAACATAAATGCTTAATGAAAAGAATCTAATTAAGAACCTAACGGAGTAATGTAAAATTAGACAGTAACGAATTCAGCAAAGGATTCAGAATGGAATATTAATACTGCAATGAAGATAGTAATTAATAAAAAAGTAACAGAAGTACAGCTTTAAAAGTTAAAACATTCTATATGAATAACCTATTAACTGATATATCCTATAAAACAATTAAATAACATTAAACATAATAAATACAGTGACGAACGCAGCAGTGTACAAATACTGAAACAATACTACAAACAACTACACCACAGGGACCAGTGTTTGCTCTTACATTAAGGCTTATAATTAAGTAAAGAAATAATAATAATACAGTAACTGAAGTGGCAAATTTTACGGCAATAAAACGATATAATAAATAAATACCGTAAAGCCCCAAAATAATGCGACAGGAACGGCATTGTGATCTTAGATTAGTTAGATTAGTAAATAAATACAATAATATAGAAGCAATAACATCAGTGAGGCAAGAATAAATAATAAAATAAATAAATATGAAGTTCTAATTAAAACCAAGCTATTTTCAGTCATAAATGCATTGATATGAAAGAAACAATGAAATAACACTGCGTTAATCTCTGTTATTAATGATTACATATTAATTAAACGATAAAGAAATGAAAAATGCAATAATAATGCGTTTAGAATAGTAAAATAAAGCATCTGTAAGAATTGTGCTGTAAATCCCGTTTTTTTTTAAAGTCTTTAGAAACACACCACAGTTTTGCACAAGCATAATATTGCGTATGGTTGGGATTAATAAATTTATTAATAAATTTTATTAATTTTATTTTATTAATAAAATTTATTAATAAATTTATTAATAAATAATTAATAAAATTTATTAATAATAAAATTTGTGCCTTATATGTCTGATTGAAAGAAATGACAATATTAGAGAAAAAGGATACGTCTATGTTTAAAAGGAGGCCCTAGTTACCCTGTTAGGCTGCCTCTAGCCTGGATGCACTACATTTACATTTTTGCGACTTACAATCCAAGCAATTGTGGGTTTGCTCAGGGGGATTTGAACCCTGGACCTTCTGGTCTTTAGTCCAGTACCTTAACCACTAGGCTACCACATTCCCCAGCAACTGTGGGTTAAGGGTTTTGCTCAGGGACCCAACTGGGGCAGAGGTGGGATTTTAACCCTGGACCTTCTGTTCCATAGTCCAGTACCTTAAACGCTAGGCTACCACAGTCCCCAGCAACTGTGGGTTAAGGGCTTTGCTCAGGGACCCAACTGGGGCAGAGGTGGGATTTGAACACATGACCTTCTGGTCCATAGTTCAGTAGCTTAACCACTGGGCCACCACAGCAATATGAGATACGGCTGGTCATGGTGGTAACCTGGTTCAGATCAAAGGCGGGATTGAAGTGTTTGAACCTGGACATTTTCGGGTCCCAAACGGAACCTGGATTCGCCGCTAAAGACGACACGGTTCCATCCGTAGAGGTCCAGGTTTACTGGAGACGATGGTAGGACGCCTAACGGGCACCATGACAACAAGCCTACTAGTCACTGGTCAACAAGTCACTGGTCATGCGAGCCAAGACTTACGACCAGCTCAGTTGGTTTTATGGGAACATAAAACAGACGATCCTGACCGCCTCGGGCCAAACGATCGAGGTGCACCAGCCAGACTGTCGTTTTATTCCCGCTGTGAAACTGATTGGGAATCGCCCCGGTGTGAGGCCGCGTTTGGGACGTCGTGCCGTAGTGATGGCGTTGTAACACGGTGCGGATACCGAACGTAAAAAATGCACAGAGGTCCTAAATAAAGCTCCCGATCTCCGCTTTAGTAACAGTCACTTAGGTCGGGCTTTAAACGACGACTCGATATTTACCGTCCAGCTCAGACATTCTTGTTTACTCGAAGGCGATCGATCTGCGAGCTGAATCATCCATTATTTTAAAAAATGCATAAACGAATGAGCGTCCAGCTTTAAGAGCATCGAACGAGTGCAGATCGACTCGGAAGTGTTTAAAAACCGGAGCGAGATAAGTGCAAATAAAGCGCCTCATAAATATGAAGAAGGAGATCAATAGAGCTGCTGGGACGCACACACGCGCACACACGCGCACACACACACACACACACACACACACACACACACACACACACACACACACATATTGATTCCTAACAGTTAAGAGAGTATTTAAGGGTAAATGGGTGTGTACAGGTACGTGAGGGTAAATCATATTCTAATCATAAGACACAAACTTTAAGCAGAGTCCGTTCTTAGAAAGCTTCCATAACCTTTTCTTTACGAGGACCCCTACTGGTCAGAACCAGTAAAACAGATATTGCCACCAGTACGAGTGGCAAGCGGCACCTCTAAACTGCGGCGGATTTGTGTGAGCACGTCCCCTGAGGTGGACTGGCACCCTCTTTGAGCTTGGTTTCTGCCAAGATTTGTCTTTGCTTGGCCAAGGGTGGAGGGCACCGTTTCATGACGGATCAGACCTCCCCTCCCTCAGACGGACAGCCTTCTTAGCTGTGCCAACAAAATAAGAGACGCAGCCAAGGCAGTACCGTAAACGTTGACCCCGGACAAGACTCGGGACGCAACAAAGGCTGTAATTAGGAGCTTATGAGCTCTGCGCTTTCTACACTTTGCCGCTGCGAAACGTGAACAGGAAGCCATTAATAACGAGGCCCGACGTTTCTAACTGCGTTTCTGACTTCACAGGGTTGACGTGTAAATAAAGGCCGCGTTTTGTGCGTCCGGAGTTTCGCACAAAACTCCTCTTTCACATCTGTCCTTTATCCGTTTTGCGGATACACAAACTTTGAAGGCACGGAGTGAGACGGAATGAGAAACAGACGCCCCCGAAAAAGGACAAACCACATCAGAGGGCGAAAGCATCCTCCACCGGTTTAACGATCCGATCGTAAGCACAGGAGACAAAACGAAGAGCTGATTGCATTGGTACGTAGTTTTGGCCGTTTAGTGCTTGAAATACGACGTGTTCTCTGCGGCTACGGAAACGTCCTTGAACGCCACCACGTCACGGTGGATGACGAGTCACCTTAATGCTCATTACCACAGGGATCTTCAGTGGTAACCAGAAACACTTTCACCCGATTAAGGGCTTTCAATCGAGACAAACAGAATCCGCAAGCAACAATCATTTAGAAACCAAAGTGAAGCAAAGTGAAATCAGGTGTCGCTCCACCGTTAGGAGCCTCCGACGGCTTTCCCTGGCACAAATACTGACATGCATTAAAATGCATTCTAAGGGTTTTTCTAGGGGTTTTTTGGCTGTTCTATAGAAAACTGGTGAAGGCGAGTGCCGTAGATCATCGCAGCAGGGATGTATTTAAAAATAATACATTCCCGTTGTGTTCTAACGCTTAGAAATCTCAGCTGTCATTGCCGGTTCTCTTCTCTGCACCCTAGATTCACAGGGGAACTCTAGGACATGGGGGGGCCCCTGGCAAGGCAGAACACAAATAGACGAGACAGACTCAGCCTTAAATAGGAACCATGGAGGCTTAGCATTTGGGACCAAAATCAAATTTATTTCTATGTCGCTTTTTATAACGGAGCATCGTCTCAAAGCAGCTTTATAATCTTATAGGATCTGAAGACGACAATCCCAAATAGAGCAAACCTAGGGCGACAGTGGCAAGGAAAATCCCTGAAAGTAGTAGGAAGAAACCTTGGGAGGAACCAAAGACTCAACAAGGGACCCGACCTCTTGGCGTGAAGCACAAGAGTTCATGTTTCTGACCATGTCTGTAGGTTCCAGCTCCTCATTGGTCAGTGCCGTTCTCCAGCCACGTGTCTTTAATTTGTGACTCCTCGTCGTTGGTACTGGGAGTTCTGATACGGTGGTTCTCGTGTATGTCTGTGTTCCACCTTCTGAGCTTCAGCGTTTTCTCCTCGGCTCAGGGGGCTGGGTCCGGGACCAGGTTTCCCCTCCTAAAGTGGTATGTTCCTTATTAATCGGTTGGGTGGCACTGCCAAAAGCTTTGAGTTCCACCTACTTGTACTTTCGTACACAACTGGAAAGACTGGGATAAAAGAAGAGCAGAGAACAGGAGGTGAAGCGGCATGGAGGTAAAACAGTGAGGCAGCTCGGAGCAGATGTGAAACGGAGGTTGTGGAGAGAAACGCAGAGAGAGAGAGAGAGAGAGAGAGAGAGAGGGCTTGTTAAACCATTAATCTTATGAGGATCTGTGTCAGGCTACAAAGAAGGAGGCGAGGAGCTCGGTGGTTCTGGTTGGAGCTCGGTGTGGAACACGGCGCCCAAGTCACTGACCCGCTGCCAATAGCTGCTGAAAAGCTCACCAGCCTTTAATAGACTTTTGCTGATCCCACACTCGTTCATACAAAGAGCCGCCGGCGTCCTGCCGTCCTCGGGTTCCAGGGTGGCCATGATGGATCACCCCAGGCTGGGGGGTGTATGTCTATGTGTGTGTGTGTGTGTGTGTGGGGGACGCAGTCAATGAGAGGGGCATCAGAACCAAGCTGGTGTGAGAAGACAGAATCCTGTACCTGTTGCTTTAGGGTCAGACTCTGTAACGCCTTCATTCATTTAATTATTGGCTTCTTTGTTTGTTTGCTTTTTTTAAAATTCGATTACGGAATCAAGTCGTTTTCACTTCCATTTTTCAGACATCCAAACATTGATCAGTAAATTAATTTGCCTGTCCGGGTGACTGGCGTCTCACAAGCGTAGGTTTTGTGCCCATGTATTTATCCATCCATCCATTATCTTACGCTTAATCCACACGAGGTCGCGGGCCAGCTGGTGCCCACCCGGCAACTCTGGGCAAAAGGGCAAGGAATAACCCTAGACGGGGCGCCAAACCATTGTAGGGCACACACACACAGTCGCCAATGAACCAAACACCAATTTCTTCTGACTGTGAGAGGAAACCGGAGTACCCGGAGTAAACCCACGCAGACACGGGAGGACATGCAGACTCCCTATTTATTTATTTATTTATTTATTTATTTGTTCTACTTCCATTTTTCAGGCATCCAAATATTTTTTTTAAATTAATTTGTTCGTCCAGGACTGTTGTGATAAAAGTGTAAGTTTTGCACCTATTTATGTATTTGTTTGTTTATTTATTTAAACAGCACCTTGCAGTTATCCATTTGCAGGTTAATTAATTATTTTTCATATTTATATATTTATTTATTTATTTATTTATTTATTTATTTATTTATTTATTTAAACAGCACCTTGCAGTTATCCATTTACCGGTTCATTAATTAACCCTCATATTTATTTATTTATTTGTTTGTTTGTTTATTTTTATTTTCTCATGCAGACGGTCATTCTGTTTCTTCCATATCCACTATTTTTTTTAATCTAACAATAATAAAATGACGATTATTTTTCATTTTTTAATAATCTCAGCCAAATAAAGGTGATTTCATTTTTGGAAGGAAATGATGGTGATGATTCTTTTTTCCTTCCTCTTTTAAACTTAATCAGAATCAGAACCCGTATATAAACAACTTATTATTATTATTATTATTATTATTATTATTATTATTATTATTAATATTATGAAATGTAAAAACATTATCATAATAAAATTTGAATCTGCCCTCAAACATAAACAATCCTAAACTAAATAAACAAAATAAAGTGAGGTGTTGAAAATGCGCACTTACAACCTTAACTTCAGACTCGTCTAAATAAATCAGGCTCATTGATGCGGATCCATGAAAGAAAAGAGCGGGAACTTGTTTCCCCTCGTTAGCCAATCAGAGTTAATTACTATAGCATTCATGTACACTGATTATAGCAATTCATTTAAATTGTTTGCAGTAAAGCATTTCCTGCAGAGTAGCGGGTAACCTTTCTCCAGCCAGGGGTGCCAAAAATTTGGCCTAGCAAGACATAACTCATATCCTTTCCTAAATACTGAAATGCCTGAAATAATTTGTAAAAAAATTTTTTAAAAAGATGTTTTAAATAAAGGTGTTTTAAATAAAGCCACTTTTATTTATAATTATTTATAGGGGCCAGAAAAATGTCTTTAAATGACCACCAGTGGGGAAATGTGGTGCCCATGAGGAAAATACCCCCCCCTCACACACACACACACACACACACACACACACACACGTCGTAGCATGAGCTCAGTGACAAACAGAGGCCCCGAGGACCTGCAAGTCACACTAACTGCTCACGTCTGCAAACTGCCTAAATGCGTCTGACAGAATTATAATACACATATACACAGAGGGAGATGGAAGTTGACAGCGTGTGTGTGTGTGTGTGTGTGTGTGTGTGTGCAGGTGAACGGGGCTAAGTGAGGTTCTGCCAAAGTTCCTTTTATGCGAAAGTTTTGGCACCCCCAGTCAAACGGCGTTTTGGAAAAACGTCCCGGCGCGAATCTTTCGGAAATCTTTAATGGGATCGTGCTAAAACGAACAGAGGGGGGTTGATTCAACAGCAAATCTTTTGAACTCTCTGCCCCCTCCGTCTGCTCGTGCTTTCCTGGCTTCACTTCCTGTCCGGTCGGACGGCAGAGGGACTATCAGGGTTTAAATCCCGATCTCCTGATGATAGGGCTGAAACCTTAGACAGTTACACCACTGGGGAACTCTGGCTTCAGTTCATCTGATATCACACTGTCTCTCTCTCACACACACACACACACACACACACACACACACACGCAGAAGGCTTTAATGAAGTCCTTGAGACTGATGGCTGTCCATACAGTCCTAAATGTACGCTGTTCAAGCGAGTTTGCTTGCTTTATTCATTTTATTTACCATAACATTTATCAGTGCCTGTTCGATTAAGAGAAGATTTAGAGTCGCCAATTAACCCAAATGCAGCTTTGCGCTGAAGATTTTGCGTATTGGTTTAAATCCTTGTGATCATAAAAAGTGATCATATCCCCGATGCAAATATTCGAGCTCCTGTGCTCCTGTATAAACCCCATTATGTATATACAAGGGGGGATTTTCTGAGGATCTGGAACGGATTTCGCATTGTTCGTTGTGGGGAAAATGTTCTTGTCATGTTTAGCATTCGAAGAGCCGTACAGAGGGACCACTGTTATTAGAGGTGGCTTTGGTAGAAGTTTTGCGCTGCATTAGTAGTAGTTTTTTATTTAGGGATTCGACCCTTCCCTCTGGAATTCTTACTCGTTGTTCCAGGTAGTCACGGATTTTCAAGAGGATTCACATCTAGGGATGGTGTGGGCCAGTCCAGACTGTTTGTGACTGCTCGGTCACGTTTTAGGAATCATCTCGCAGTATAAACACGCTCTGATTCTTGGTAAGATAATAAGCGAGCACACTCACCTGGACCAAACGTCCCGTTTCGGCACGATTAGGCGCTCCTCAGAACATCCCAGGCTCACGTTCCTCAGCTTGAACCACTGATGAGGGCCTGAGGTCTTCGAGAACCCAACGTAGGCATCATACCCATCCAAACCGAACCCGGATTCATCCGATAACCTCTCGAAAATCCTCTTGAGAGCCACTCTGCTCCGTATGTACATGGTACGCGGCTCCCTGCGGAGCGCTCTTTTAGAAATGGATCCTGAAAGACCTGCGTCGATTTCTAGAAGCAGCTCCTGCCCGGGAGACGTCGTACACGCCCAAATGCAGTCACCCCTTTTATGCCCGTCATTACCATCTGCATTGTTAAATGGTACCAACTGCACTGTACCACCTCTTCTCGATCTACAAATCCCATCGCACACCACACGCTGTACGTATTCACAGCCCAATCGTCCTCATGCGGCGCCATCTGCAGGAGCCTGAACTTACTGCCACCTTAAACGCACGTGGTGACTCGTTTCTTGCCAGGGGGCATTAACTAGGTAACTAAGTAGTGCCAGTTACAGTAGAATGAGTATCTAACGTATCTGATCTGGTTGTTCGTAGCTTTGGGCTGAATTGGAACTCAGACAAAAAAAACAAACTTGAAGAAAACCCTCTGCAGATCTTAAGTTGTTGTTTCATATTATTTTGTTTTTGCCATTTCGCTCACTGTTGGTACACAATATGAGAACCTGAGAAAGAGAAGGAGGTGTGTGTGTGTTTGTGTGTGTGTGTGTGTCGGGGAATAAGGGCGGTAAATAAATCTGCTGGGGAATTTGGGGGGGTGTGGGGGTGAAATATGGTCCCCAGGATGTAGAGCAATGAGAAAAACTCAGGAACGCCAAGGGATAACAAATCTGCCCGCGTCGCTGCCGCCGCCGCTAAATAAACACACAGCGCCGTACGAACCATCCATCTGGGGTATGAATCCTACAGAGACGCCTACATTACACACACACACACACACACACACACACACACACACACACACACACACACACAGGTCTGTACCCACCTCACCCACCTCAGTTCTAATATTAAGTGCACCTCTCTATTTACTCTTACATTCATTTGTTTATTGGTTTATTGGTTTTATAAACAAAACACGATTTTTCTTACCGTAAATAGTTCCCCTCCGGTGTGTATAAGTGTGTGTATTTGTGTGTAAGTGTGCGTATTGTAAGTAAAAGATGCTCAGATGTGGACTGAAATGAGAAAATGGGACGATAAATCACAAGGATTTTTACTGCAAATTAAAAAGATCTGAATTAAAACGTCGGCACGTCACATCAAAGTTACAGAATCACAACGATCTGCCTTTAAAAGAGTTTATTTAATCCAAAAATTGAAATACTAAGTAACCAGTGCATGCTTATCGTACAGAAAAAGTACAAAACACTAAAAAGAAAGAAAGAAATAGAAAAAAAGATAGAAAGAAAGAAAGAAAAGAAAGAGAAAAAGAAAGAAAGAAAGAAAGAAAGAAAGAAAGAAAAAAAAGAAAGAAATAAAGAAAAAATATATAAAGGAAGAAAGAAAGAGAAAAAAAGAATGAAAGAAAGAAAGAAAAGAAAGAGAAAAAGAAAGAAAGAAAGAAAGCGAAAGAAAGAAAGAAAGAAAAAAAAGAAAGAAAGAAAGAAAAAATATAGAAAGAAAGAAAGAAAGAGAAAAAAAGATAGAAAGAAAGAAAGAAAAGAAAGAGAAAAAGAAAGAAAGAAAGAAAAAAGAAAGAAAGAAAGAGAAAAAAAAGATAGAAAGAAATTAAAAGAGAAAAAAGAAAGAAAGAGAAAGAAGGGAAATGTGATATTAGAACAAAATTCATATGAAACATAAAAATAAAATTAAGATTAAATAAAATGAGTGCTATTATAACACAAACATGCAAAAACACTCACACGTGTTACTATTAAACATTTGTTGCTGCACTTTTTAATAAATGTGAAAGTTTACCCAGCATTCATTGCATTCTCTTAAAGGCCTAAAACACTCGCGGCCTTTAGCCGCGCTCTCGCGGATGTGAGACAAGCACTTAATAATGCGAGAGCTAAGAGAGAAGGATACAGCACTCGTTTTCCTCAATTGAGCTTTCTCTTTAAATACTCTCTCTCTCTCTCTCTCTCTCTCTCTCTCTCGCGCCCACAGCGTCCCACGCCAGGCTTTTTATTCTGTATAATTAGATCTAGGTGAGCACGGCCTGACGCCGAATCGTGCAGCGAGGATAAATATTCGCCCCGCCGTTTGCAAATAGGTGATGTATGGTGCCCATATCCGGCCGTGATGAATGCTTTTTAAAAAATTTCCTCTCTTTTATCAATCGCCTAACAAACCCATGTATCACTGCCACCTACACCCACGGGCCACATAAATTAGACGAGCCGCCCCTATCCGTGTTCCCTTTCTCTAAACCCTTACTCTGAACCCCCCTCGCCCCGTCGTCCGGCTCCCTTTTATTCCGGGTGCCCCTCCCTCTGCTCGCTGTCGCTGCCACTTGTTTAGTGTAGCGCTCTAAAATATTCACCCAGTGCATTAAGGGGAAACGTTCTCCTAATGCACCACTCAACGTCCCACGCTCTCTCTCTCACACACACACACACACACACACACACAGCGTCGTTTCACACCACTTTCCCGCTCCCTTTTTGCGTTTTAAGCCGACAAAGTTTGTGAAAACGCAGATAGATCTGTCCAAACCAAACATCGTTTAGGTCAAACGGCATCTCTAAAGAGTGTCCCAGTGTGTGTCAGCATGGCCGTGTTCTGTCTACGGCTGGTACCAACCCTACGTCCGACCGATAAATGAAAAAATGTAAAAAGAAAGGAAAACAATTAAAAAAGGCATAAAAAGGGCAAAGACAGAAGCTCTGCTATTAAGAAGAACAACAAAAAAGAACAAGAAAAACAAATGGAAATGGCTAGAAAGAAAAAAAGAAGGAAAGAAAGAAAGAAAAAGAAAGAAAGAAAGAAAGAACGTAAGAAAGAGAAAGAAAGAAAGAAACAAGGAAAGAAAGAAAGAAAAAAGAAAGAAAGAAAGAAAACAAAAACAAAGAGAGAAAGAAAGAAAGAAAGAAAGAAAGAAAGAAAGAAAGAAAGAAAGAAAGAAAAAAGAAAGAAAGAAAGAAAAATAGAAAGCAAGAAAGAAAGAAATATAGAATGAAAGAAAAAGAAAGAAATAAACAAAAAGAAAGAGAGAAAGAAAGATAGGAAGTAAGAAAGAAGATGAAAAACGAAGAAGGTTAAAGTGTCTGAAAAATCTAGACAACAAAAAAACACCAAAAAGAGGTTGAAATCCAAAAAGAAAGAAAGAACGATCCAAAAAGAATCGTATGCAAACTATGACGTCACAAAAAGACAAAGACTTGAACAAGAATAATATAAAAAAGGCTGAATTATTACGAAATTATTACGAAGAACAACAAGAGGAAAAGGACAAAACGACCCAAAAGAGATCGTGTGAAAATGTGGAAAATTAAAAACAAAAAGAGAAAAGAAAGGTAGAAAAAGAAAAGAAATAAATCGAGCAAACGAAGGCAAACATGAATAAATAAATAAATAAATAACAAATGTAACCCTAATGCTATTATAAACGAGAAAAACAGACACAAAGTGGATCATGAGAAGATAAAGAATAAAGAGTGAAAGTGAAAAGACAGACATAAAAAGAAAAATGAATTAATATATAAATAAAGGCTTTAAAAAAAAAAAAAAAGAATAGTTTTAAGTCTTTTATAAAGTCTTTTATTCATGTCTTTAATAAACGTTCCACGTGGAATGGACGGCGATCAAACCGCCCCTCGTTCCTTTTGAGCCCCGGCTGACGGGGTAATATTAGCCCTTACAGATTTGGGGCGGGTGCGCTCCGTACCGTTTCTCCAGGCAGAATATGTATGTAGGTATAAACGCGTGAACAATCGGAGGTAAATACGCAAGCGACAGCCCATTTGTTTTGGTCCAGTGGTGATGCATGGCTGTGCAGTGAGCAGCACATTTTTACTGCTGCTGGGCCTGGGAGAGCTGGTGAGTAATGTTTCGATTCACCGCTGTCCGGTCCGGACGCTATTTTTATTATCCGTCGCTCCCTCGCTCAAAAAAACAGGGCTTTTATTTTTCATACTCAGTCCAGACTGGTGGATGAGATGTTCCATTAGAAGAGAGGACCTGATGGTGAGGTCCTGTCTCTTTTATCTCACAGGGACGTTCCATATCTGGTTCCATATCTGTTGTCTAAAAGTCCTAAGTCCTTAGTTAAGATGGGCAAGACTGGGTTCAAGACAAGAAAGAAATGAGCCTTATAATAAAGAAATATAAAAAAAAAAGGAAAACAATTTAAAAAGGCATAAAAAGGACAAGGGGAAGCTCTGATATTAAGAAGAACAACAAAAAAGAACAAGAAAAACTAATGGAAATGGCTACGAAAGAAAGAAAAAAGAAAGAAAGAAAGAAAGATAGAAAGATAGAAAGAAAGAAAGAAAGAAAGAAAGAAAGAAAGAAAGAAAGAAAGAAAGAAAGAAAGAAAGAAAGAAAGAAAGAAAAAAGAAAAAAGAAAAAAGAAAGAAATGACGAAAGAAAGAAAAATAAGAAAGAAAAATTAAAAAAGGAAAGGAGAAAGAAAGAAAAAAGAAATAAAGAAAAAGATTTTAAAAAAAGAATAAAAAAAGAAAGAAAGAAAGGAAACAAGAAAGAAAAAGATAGAATGAAAGAATAAAAGAAAAAGAAAGAAAGAAAGAAAGAAAGGAAGACAGAAAGAAAAAAGGAAAAAAAAGAAAGAAAGAAAAATATAGAAAAAAAAGAATAAAAGAAAAAAGAAAGAAAGAAAAAAGGAAAATAGAAAGAAAGAAAAAAAGAATGAAAAAGATAGAATGAAAGAATAAAAGAAAAAGAAGAAAAGAAACAATAAAATAATAAAAGAAAGAAAGAAAGAAAAAGAAAGAAAGAAAAAAAGAAAAAGTAGGAACAAAATAAAAAAAGGAAGAAAGAAAAAAGAAAAAGTAAGGGAAAAAAACGAAAAAAGAAAGAAAGAAAATGAAAGAAAGAAAAAAAAAGAAATGAAAAAAAAGTAAGAACACAAGAAAGAAATAAAAAAAGAAAAAGAAATGAAAAAAGAAAGAGAGCAAGAATGAAAGAAAAACCAAAAGATAAAAATGAAAGAAAAGAAAGAAAAAGAGAGACAGTAAAAATACAATGGAGAGGAGAAAACTAAAAACCGAGATGGGAAGACATTTAGAAAGACAAACAAAAATACAAAAAGACAGAGGACAAGAAGGCAGAAAGAAAGAAACAGAAATAAAAAACGTAAGAAAGAAATAACAAACAAATAATTATATAAACAAACAAACAAACAAAAAGAAGAGGTCTGAGTTAATATAGACCTGTTTTCAAACCGTCCCTAAAGTTTTGCCCTTTGAGAGTTATTTAGAGGGAGGGACGAGGATCATCTCTGCTCCTTTATAACCTGATTGAGATTGATATGGATTCTCATAAAGCATCTCTTTTTTCTCCTGCCCTCCATCTGATAAATAAATAAATAAATAAATAAATAAATAAATAAAGAGCACAGAGGACACTGGTGCCAACGTCTCCGGCCCCGGGAAATGCCGGGTCTTATGGACGGACGTGGCATCACCAGTTAAAGATAAAGAGTCTGGCTTTACTGGCTCTTCTGAATGGACAACACTCCCCACAGTCCCAGTCCAACATCTAGTAGGAAGCTTTTTTAGAAGGGAAAAGGTGTCCCCTGTAGGTCTAACAGGGAGGTGTCCCAATACTTATGGACAATGCTGTATTGATATATAGACGGGTACGTACTCGGTGCCGGAGAGTTGACCCACGCTTTTCGGAGTAAGCGTGGAGAGAAAGGAAAGGCCACGCTGCCGAAGCCTCGGCTGCCTCCACTTAACCCGCCGCCCTAATGGCCATAATGGACTCGGCCTAGACCATCATTACTGCCTCGCTAACGGTCACCACGGCAACTGTTGCCAGAGCGCCACAGCAGTCGCTCCGTCATCGCGGTCGTCCTCCATCCATCCAGACTCCTGACCTTCAATTTCCTCAGACAAAAGAGGAAGCCGAGGGTGAGGGATGGACCGGTGGAGAATCAGAAGGCATGGAGCGAGAGCCAAAGAGACTGATCGATAGTGCACTCGCACACACATTCTCTCTCGCATCACTCTCCGTCTCCGTCTCCGGGACCGTCCCCGTCCGTCCGTCCGTCCGTCCGTCCGTCCCTTCTCTTCTCCCCAATGCATCTCTCACCAGTCCAGACATCACGCTTTCTTCTCTCGCCTCTCTCATTAGCCTGATTTTACCTGGTAAAAGTGTGATGTCACTTCCTGATTACGACCCGTTCTGGGTTTGGATAGTAAGAGTTTGGATAATGAGAGTTTGGATAATGAGGGTTTGGATAATGAGAGTTTGGATAATGAGGGTTTGGATAATAAGGGTTTGGTTAGTGTGAGTTTGGATAGTAAGAGTTTGGATAATGAGAGTTTGGATAATGGGGGTTTGGTTAGTAAGAGTTTGGATAACGGGAGTTTGGATAATGGGAGTTTGGATAATGGTGGTTTGGTTAGTAAGAGTTTGGATAATGGGGGTTCGGTTAGTGTGAGTTTGGATAATGAGGGTTTGGATAGTGAGGGTTTGGTTAGTAAGAGTTTGGATAACGGGAGTTTGGATAATGGGGGTTTGGTTAGTAAGAGTTTGGATAATGAGGGTTTGGTTAGTAAAAGTTTGGATAATGAGGGTTTGGGTAATGGGGGTTTGTATAATGAGGGTTTGGTTAGTAAGAGTTTGGATAATGAGGGTTTGGGTAATGGGGGTTTGTATAATGAGGGTTTGGATAGTGAGGGTTTGGTTAGTAAGAGTTTGGATAACGGGAGTTTGAATAATGGGAGTTTGGATAATGGTGGTTTGGTTAGTAAGAGTTTGGATAATGAGGGTTTGGTTAGTAAGAGTTTGGATAATGAGGGTTTGGTTAGTAAGAGTTTGGATAATGAGGGTTTGGATAATGGTGGTTTGGATAATGAGGGTTTGGATTGTGGGGGTTTGGTTAGTAAGAGTTTGGATAATGGGAGTTTGGATAATGGGAGTTGGGATAATGGTGGTTTGGATAATGGGAGTTTAGATAGTGTGAGTTTGGATAATGGGAGTTTGTACATTAATGAAACACATAAAAATAATCTGAATGCCTTAAAAATAAAAAGTAAAAACTGCCTCAAATTAATATGTACTGTTTATAAACATATTAATACCTTGACTCATAATTAATGCATAATTAACAAAAGAACATATCTTACTTTTCCATAATTAAATAATAATTATATAATATAATGATATCTTATTAATGCAAAAAAAAAAAAGAATTCCATGCACAATTATATATTTGAATAAATATTAATTAATTAAGTACAGTAACTGTCAAACTAGTAAATTACTCCCAAATTACTAATCGCTGTTCTTACTCAATTTGAAATAAATCAGCATGAAGAGCGTCGGAGTTTCCTGAGAAAAATCCGCTAAACGTTTCCTCACCCACACTAACTGGGTTAGGGCCCAGCCGTGGGCCTTCATCACCGACTTTGTTCCATCAAAGATAAGCTCCCGTGTCCACGAGGTAGCATGCAGCGCCAATTAGTGCATCGTCCTTGAAAACATCTTGATGTTTATTCTTCTCAGATCTCATACGCTGCTTAGCTTCACACAGCAGACGCACGCTTTTTTTTATTTAGTAAAAATAAATCAATAACAAGTTCATTTAAGGCTTTAAGGCTCTGCCTGCTGCTTCTGACACATTCAGTACTGTAGTATGGGTTTTTTTTTTTAATCAGAGACATTAGCAGGAACATTAAACATCCTCAGCATAGTATTTCAGAGTCGTAAACAATCTTTCATCCGTACATTTCAGCTCGATGACTCTTACACTCTTCGCCTTCGTACCAATCAATGGAGCTGTCAGGGTGATGAGAAGGTGGGTAGGGCCAGCTTTTAACCCCCCAAATGTTCACCAGATCTTCTCGTTCTATTAAAAAAATCACTTATTTTGGCTTGTTTCTGTAGACCTGGTTGGTTGTTTCTCCAGTGGGAACTGGCAACCCTGAACAGTCACAATCACAGAAACGATATTTAGTGGAACTGGGGATAGGTACTGACTCTGAGGAGGAGATGGTGATAGGTACTGACTCTGAGATTGAGATGGTGATAGGTACTGACTCTGAGGAGGAGATGGTGATAGGTACTGACTCTGAGGAGGAGATGGTGATAGGTACTGACTCTGAGATTGAGATGGTGATAGGTACTGACTCTG
>JAVSBV010144322.1:0-15951 GCA_033117975.1 Parotocinclus spilosoma | reverse complement strand
ACTTGAGAAACTGGTCTCCTCTGTCCCCAGACGTCTGTTGAGTGTTGTAAGAAGAAAGGGGGATGCCACACAGTGGTCAAAATGGCCTTGTCCCAACTTTTTGGGGATTTGTTGAAGCCATGAAATTTGGAAACAGCATATTTTCCCAACTTTTTTGGAATCCAGTTTGTATCTCTGTCTGTCTGTATCTCACTACCAGGTTACTGTCTTTATCCCTCTTTTCCAAGATTCAAAATTTGAAAGTTGCTTTGTTGGCATGACAAAATATGACACATGTATTACCAAAGCTACGTAATGCTACCATTGGCTACGTAATCAAAATATACTTTCAAAAGAAATAAGAGTTAAAGTTAAAATACAATATTTTAATATTCTCTCTCTTATTTTCTGTCTTTGTGTTTCTCTCTTCAGGTATCTCTTTGTCTTTATCTTTCTGTTTATCTCTCTGCGTACCTGTATCTCTCTCTCTCTGTCTAGCTGCCTGTCTGGAAGAACATCATATACCTTGATATCTTGTGAATCTCAAATAATGATGCTTGTTGGCGAAGTAAGATTATAGCATTGTGTAGAATCCAGGTTTATTAAGCCAGAAGGGCTCAGGAGCTGAGCTGGTGTTCAGTTTAATCACTACCATATGGTTACATGTGTAGTCAATTTCCCCAAATCTTTGAGGCTCCAAAACCCTTTTTCTGTCCACTTTATGCAATGAGTGCAAAACGGAACAATTTCCTATGGGTATTACAGTATCAGTAATTCCTTTGTACTATAATTCAGTCATCTCTTTTATTCATAACTGTTATTAATGACATGTAGATTTAGCTGCCAACTCTTACTCCAGGTTTCATGGAAGGAAATTGTTTCATATTACATTAATGTTCTCAAAAATCCTCACAGGAAAATAATGATTGTATTTCCATTTGTGCAGGCTGGATGTCAAAAGCTGAGGTGATTGGAGTTTGGGTTGTATCGACTATGAAATGAGTAAAGTCACACCTTGGATCAGATCTTACTGAAGGTGGAAAAAGATAATTATACAAATTTAAAGCAGCTGTTACCAACTACTGAAGATTTTAAGTTACAGAGATTACAATTACTATAATGTAGGTAGCACCCAGTACCTGAAATATTTATACCTGGACTTTGTTGATGGGCTTTAGTACAAAAGCACATTTAGGGGTCATAAACTGGCTTGGGTTAATCATTTTACCTTGCTTGTTAACAATAATAGCCATTTGGTTTATTTTTGAAAACCAATTCTGTAGCTAGCTCAGTCATAATCTAATTGATTTACCATTGATAATTCTGGTCAAGTCTGGTCAAATTTATTTATTTAGTATTCATCCATTTCTCAGGTGATGTCAACAGGTGATTGTAATCATTGTAATCATAATTTGGTACAAAAGCAAAAGGCTGAGTTTCTGAGAAACATATATGGGCACAGAGACTCAAATGCACAAGAAAAGAAATGCATTTCCTCAAAGAAGGTTTAAAAGGAATTTGCATAGTTATCCATCTACAGTGCATAATATCACTATCAATATCAACTATATTTGGTGAATATTACTCTAAACCATCTATTTATTGTTATTGTTAAATATATGGTTCAGAGTAATATACACCAAATATACTTGTAGTTTAATGATATTATAATGATATTGTTTTGTTTTGTTTTGTTAATTTTTCCTTGAGTGCCAGTATTTGTGGATTGCACTGTGGAATTTTGGCTGCCCTAGCATCTGCCAAAACTCCCATGACTGAATCTGTCTTATTGGGCTTAATTATATCTTTGGAAAACTTGACAAAAATTGTTCTCAAAACACTCCAGTCTCATCAGATATAGTACACTTTACTGTGCTGTGCTAGACACATTTTGTTTATTATTGCCTAGTAAATTATAACAAATGGACTATTGTTATTGAATAACTTCCAAACTAACCTTAGTAACAAATTACACTATGCTTAGTAAGTTAATACCCAGCATATAAATGACTCCAGCCACTAAGGCAGGAAGGTGGCAAAAACCACTAAGGCCTCCATAAAACTTGTGTCCACAAGATTCCATTATTGATTCTGCTAAATGGTAAACATTGAGTGCATTTGAATGACAAGCATTTGACGATGTCAGTTTTTGTACCAGAAGCATAACGTGAAATGATGTAATGTAAAACTTGTACTTAAATCTGGAAATACACTTCTCCAAAAAATAGGGAATATTTCAAAACTGAATATGATTAAACAATTTAAAAAAGAATATTTGATTGTCTTTCATTAAACAAGATCAACAGAAAAGCAAATTAAAAGCCAAAGAAAGTTGTCTGATTACACAAATGAGATGCAAACTCAATTATAGTGATTGAGTAGAGAGTGACATATTCATGGAGGTGAACAGAAGCATTTTAAACTGGACATATTGACTGTTCAGTATGGTGTATGATCACCTAAGACTGCCAAAACAGAATGACATGGACATGGACAGGATCAGATTGTCCAGCAGTTGTTGTGGGATCCTCTTTGTATTCATTTTGAAACATCCCTAATTTTGTGAGCAGTGTATGTTAACGCTTTGGGGTTGGGGCCATTTTTAGTTCCTTTGAAAATCATGAATTTTTTTCTAGGATATTATTACGCCCCAGGGGAATTGTGCGTTGCCAAATTTGTGCCAACATTTTGCATAGGACACTTTTGTGTTTCAGCATGTCCAAGCCCTTGTGTGCAGATCAAGGTCAATAAATGGCTTGCTGTATTTGGTCTGCCCAGAAAACCAGTGCATGACGTCATTAATTCCTGCCCAGAAGTGTGGATTCCATTACTGCAGCAAAGGCAGACCAACTTAATATTAATGTGGATTTAAATGTCCAGCAAACACATGTGAAATAAATTTTGAAGTGTCAACATATATTTGGCCTTTGGGTCCACACATAAACACATTTAAGCATGTGTTTTTAGACATAGACTCATTTTCGACATGTCCCTGTGGTTATGGAATTGTTGAAAATTTTTGTCCGGTCCACTCCTGTTATTTCCATCACTCAAAATTTCACGGTTAAAAATCAGCTCTTTTTTTAACGTAGTGCATTGACAATAGAGTATTAGATTATGTAATTGTATAAGTAAGCCTGTAAATTCTACAGATGGTTTCCTCTCCATTTAGACCCTGAAAAGTGTAAGCACTTTAGAAGATTAATATGTTTAGATTTCATATTGTGTTCTAAAGAAAAAATACTGGTTTCAAACAATTTCTAACCTCCAAACGAAAGCCTAATAGTCAGAATGTCTTTTAATTCTGATGAGAAAATATGGGATGGGATGGAAATCAGTCATGTTTATAACGAACATTATTGTGATTGCTGAAATCACACTCTAGATTATGATGTGCTCATTCTAAATGCTGAAATCTCACACCACTGAGACTGTTTCTATTTTTATTGACCATCCAGCAGCAAGCTCTGTTGTGAAATGGGGGTGCATCATTGCTCTTGGCGAAGGTCATTTATTCTATTGTAAAGTCAGCATTAGTGCAAAAATGTAGATAGATATTTTTGAGCAATATATGCTGTCTTTAAGACATCATCTTTTTTAGATTACACAAAGCCACATGCTGCGCACATTACCAATGCATGGCTGTGGAAGTAGAGGGTACATTTACAGTCCTGAACTGTCCCCAATGAAGAACGTGTGGAGACTTTTGAAACGATAAATGGAAAGAATAAATAAATAAAAAGAAAGTAACACAATTAAATTTGAAGCAGTTCATTGTGTGGTATCCCCTGTGTCAAACATAAATAGATGTACCAATAGTAAAAAGAAGTGTAACTGACCCAGTTAATATAGCCATACTTTGTTGTGGCAACTCCAGATGTTATGGTGAGATGGTTATGTTTGATCTGTGATTGTTTCTTTATTTGTTTACATAAAACTGTGTAATTAATGGTTATTCTGTCATACCTTTTTTAATATGGTAAAGTTAATTGTTTGCGTGATGTCACTTCCTGTCTGAAAATATGAACCGGAATTTTGTGTGTTGAAGCTTGAGAGTGTCACGCCGACACACAGCCCCGCGAACCACACCCTCGCACGTTCATGCTTACCCTCGCCGGCTTACTGATTCACACACCTGGACCTTATCACACTCATTACACACACCCCTACTTATACTCCTCACTTTCACTTTCGCCATCACGAAGTCTCGTCAATTTTCTGAGTTCCGAGCGTTTACATATGATTGACTACCTGGATTACGTTACCGACCTGTTTCTCGTTTTTGACCTTCGATTCTGCAGCAAATAGATAAATAGGAGCAAATAGATAACTGTGTACTACTGGCTAATTAGGCACGCATGGTAATTATTCTTAATGTGTACCTTTGCATATGGTTTTACAAGAAATTACACTGCATGTTGTATGTGACGTGTTCCTTTTGTTATTAGTTTTCACGGTGTTCTGTAACTTTGCAAAGTGGTTGTGGACATCAGTAAGAAGCATGATTATTGATACCAGAGTAGATACAAGAAGGCATGGCTACATTGTAACTATTTTGCTGTCAAAACTTTTTTTGGAATGCGTTATAGGCCTGAAATCCAGGAATGAATGTACACTCATTGTTTAAAAAAAAACTTACCAACAAAGAGTTGTTGGAATTTCAAATAATTTCAAAAATAATAGGAGCCATGCAGGTTCCATAGGGTTTCCTGCAGCACATTTGTCCACAGATGTTGCAGCTGGGCCGGTAGAATTGAATACTGGGCCTGACACACTTTTAGGCTGCTGAAGCTGACATCCAAGCTTGTGACATAAATGCTTGATTGGTGATAAATCTGGTGACTGGGAAGGAGACATTCCTGGAAAACCTGGTGGAGACATTCATGGGAAACTACTGGGGGGAGGACCAACTTTCATATGTGCCTGTCATATAAAGATGCTCATCACTAGGCCATCATTACTGGATTACAAACAGAGCCTTTGCAAAGAATTTGCTAGTGGCTGGATTTCAATGGCAGGACACATAATGGACGCTGTGACAACCAATTCCCTTCATCTAAGTGCGTGCAAATTGTCCATATAGAGACAGGGATGTGTGAAGGTGTCTGGATGGTGGACAACTGGGGCAGCTGCTCATGCATTATTTGAGCCTCTGTCTCAGGTAATGTTTCCTTGTCCCTGACTCGCTCTAGGGTCTAGACTCATGTTTTTGTAAGGCTGATTTGTAGAAATATTAATTGTTTGCAATACTCTCTACAATTTTTGGCAGATTAAAAAAACAGAACAGTCAAATTACTGGAAGTATACTTAGTCTGATGAAACTAACAAATTCATCAAGAAATAATTATTTTAGCAAACCCACATGTACCACATTATTAATTAATTTTCATTTCATATAACCACAAACATAAGCACCTTGAGATTGCTAAACTCTACTGGAAGTGTTATTGCCTTTATGAGATAAAATTTGAATTAGAACCTATCTACCTCTGCCGAGAAACTAAAAATGGCTCACCACTGGATATTTCAACAGGAGAACAATTCAAAACAGATGCCCAGATGAACACAAAAATGGATAACTGAACCCACAATCAAGCTGTTGCCATGTCCATCTCAATCTTCTGCCCTAAACCTTATAGAAACCCTGTAGATGAGCTAAAGAGGATCATGTACAAGAGAGCGCATAGGACCCTGAAGTTTCTTCCATTAAGAGGAATGGTCTCAAATTCCCTGCTCTGTATTCTAAAAACTTTTGTGATGTTATATGAGAAGATTAAGTGTTATTTTACTGGCAAAAATAACTGGTTAAAAATACCTGATTCTTTATTTGTATTATTATAACTAAATTTGTTCAAAGGCCACTTTAAGGTTAGACTTTTCTTTTATTCTCTTTTTTCTCTTTTTTTCTTTGAGAGAGAGAGAGAGAGAGAGAACATTTAAGGCAATTTACAAAAGACATACTCATCTTTTCCAGGTGCCAGTAATTGTAAAGGGACTGTATAAATAGCATTTAATGAAATTGTATATATAGCATACATAAGTATCTTGGCTATTACAGTAATCATGGTAAATTGTTTCCATACTTAACTGCAGTTATAATTAGCTTACTAACTTGTATGGTAATCTACTAACTACTGTTGGCACAGTGTTGCAAACACATAAATTCACTGGTGTCATTGCTCCAGCAGCACATTTTATTAGTATTTTTGCTTTATCCCTCCTGTGTCTGAGTAAGCGTTTATGGACAGGCCCTTTTGAAATATATATTTCTCCATAGAGGCACCTCTTTATTCTCAGTGCACGCCTGTTTTGAAAGTCTGTACTGTATGTACCTACCAGCCCCACCACATATGTACATTCTCTACCCAAGTAAAGTTTCACACACAAAAAATCCAAACAGTTTATTTGCAATTACAGCACTTAACAGATGTCCTCAACACTCCACAGTGCAGTGAATATTGCAGAATAATTGCTGATCCCCTACTTAAACAAAAAATTCTGCACCCCTAATAAATTGCACATTATGATTTGAAACTGGAAAAAGTACAACATGAATTGTGAAAATTGTGATTGATACTTCCGATTCCGAGACCATGCCCATCAAATGTTTTTGGAGTTATTGTGTCGGGTCCTTCTTTGGGATTACTTTAGCACTAATGAACAGTCATTAGTCTTCCCTTGAAAAACCTGGTTCCATAAGCCACTTTACTATGTCCATTTGCACATCCTGTTCACATGTTCAATGTTGCTGTTAATTATTTTGGTTTCTACGTGTAGCCAAGGAAACAAGGAGGTTGCAGACCCTAAAATGAGTGAGGATAAACCAGGTTGTAGGGATCATAATGAAGACATTTGCAAGTGAAAATCAAAGCATCTAAGAAAAGCTGGGACAGTAAGGGACCCAGCGATGTCTAGGACACACAGCACAAAGTAAGTGCAGAGAGAGAGAAAGTAAACTTTATTCTTTTATCAGGCATATCTGTGAATCCTATATTCATAATGATTTATGGATTTATGACTTAAATATTTAGGTGCACAGTGCATTAAATAGCATAATATATTTGTAGATTGTGCCAAGAGCATGTGCCTGTTTGAGTAGTGTGTCACAACCACAAACATGTTATTAATGACTTATTTTTAAAAGCCTCTCCCTCTCTTAAATAGTTATGTTTGATGACTGTTTAAATATTATGCTTGTGTAATATGTTTCAATCAATATGTATTATATTTTGTATTACTTTTCCACACTTTAACCCCACTTATCCGGATGGCGTGGACTCAAGAGACAATCCTTAGAATTTATAGGGCACAAAAAGGCCAGCATGTGATTGAGGCACCAATTTATAGCAGGGCTGGGTAGTGATTGCTGTTGAAACTTAAGGGGATGAGACAGCCTTCCGTTCAAGCTTGTGTGAAGACCACCATTAACCCAATGGTCTCTATTAGTGGCAATAAACAGGACATGATTGACTTTTATTTCATTGCGTACAGTATGAACCTGCAATGTTTTGTCTGGTCTGCTTCATTTCAATTATTAATAAACATTTAGTTCATGTTAGGGTTCCTACCTTTCGCCCCGGAGCGTTTTCACCATTACAGAGCAATCGGTAAGG
This sequence comes from Parotocinclus spilosoma, assembly GCA_033117975.1. NCBI lineage: Eukaryota > Metazoa > Chordata > Actinopteri > Siluriformes > Loricariidae > Parotocinclus > Parotocinclus spilosoma. The sequence continues at coordinate 8,359 of JAVSBV010144322.1, read as the reverse complement.
CAACTTATATCCTGTATCCAAATTATGACCTGATTTCGAACAGCTTCTTCTCTTGCTATTTAGTTGTGGGTTTTAGCGCTGTTCGGTGCCAGGTCGTCTTCATTCGGTACGCGCGCCCGACCACTGGCATGCTCACGCCCTTACGCATACCTTTAGGGATATTGGTTAAGTTCCGGGGGCTTTTAGTGCCAATGGACGCATTTGGGGGGAACCCCTGAGGTATTTAGTATTTTTAGGGGCATTTTGAGGGTCTCCCGTCCAATGCTCGTGTGTTCCTTGCACACCTGACTTTATGCTCCTCCATCATCGGCACTCAACGAGCCTCACTTCAGTCAACTGGTCATCCAGAATGGGGCACGCCCCGGCTTGGCTTACTCGCGCCACACGTGCACCCAAGCTCAAGCTCGCCCCCTGGCGCTTCGCCGCCTTTTGTGCTCTTTTGAGCCTCATTCTAGTCGGCTGCCCTCTCAAAATAAAACGTGCCCCGGTTAGAGTGGCCATCCGGCTGTGCGTTTAAATTATACGCGCCCTGACATGACTTTCCCGCGCTACATGCACGTTCAAGTTCACACTCTCCCTCTGGCGTTCGGACTACCTTTGTACCTCGCCACCCAAATCGTGCTCTCTGCACGCTTGCCCCGTTGGCGCTACGGCGGATACAGATCAGTTTGCGCGTTGGATCCCAGTTGGGACGCAACACAAGCGGCGCGCCATTTCATCATTTTGTTTTTTTGTGTTCAGGAGCCTTTTGCTCCGCTCTTTATCCCCTTTTAGTTTTTCTATATCATTTCCCCATTATTATTATACGTCGTGGGATTTCGTCTATCCCACATACTTGGGTCCTACCAGAAACCACCACATCTCTTAACAGTTCAGGCCTGAAACCCATTCCAAAACAGTGGTGATGGTGGCAATTCGGAGCTAGTAATGAATTAAAAACACAAAATAATTATGTTATTTTAAACAGGCGAAGTCAACAGGGGATTGTAATCATTTTGGTTGACTCCTTGATTGGATCTCTGCTTTGTCAACAAATAAGTAAAAAAAATATTGAAATGTATTGCGGTCAGGTGAAACAGTGATCTCCTACCCTATATCTTAAGACATGTTTGCAGGAATACTGGGACAAAATGACATCTAAAACACTTAATCGCTTGGTGTCCTCTGTGTCAAAACATGAATCTCAGGTTCATAATCTTTGCAATGTAAAGTCAAAGTAAATGTATGAAACAGTGTGTTTTTTAATATGCACTTTTCATACTATTCCCATTTTTGTCTGGTTTGGGGTTGTCCTTCTATAATAATAGCATATAGCACATTCAGGTTTGGTATTAAAACACATTATCGTCAGCTAACCAATCGATTTACAGGTGGTTGTTCAGGATATTGTACAGGTTTACAAGGATGTGTTTTGCTGTTATCTAATTTACATTTAATGCTGAAAGTTTTGTACGTCTTACATTTAATACTGAAAGTTTCATTGCTCATTTGCACACAATGCTATCTATAAATAATGTGTGATTATTTATATTCCTAGATGTAATATTTACAGAACTATATATTTTTATGCCTTTCAACTGCACCACTACTTTTTCCATGGGTGATAAAAAATCTAGACGGTGCTGTGCTACTGAATGTGTAATCTATGAGGCTAAATATTTTGACAAGCTCTTACCAGTGCCAAAGAGTATAATCTGAAAGTGATGTTTTGTACCCTCTCTTACCCTCCTTCGTCTATATATATATTACCATTTTAATTTGTCATTCATCTATCTCTTGCACGCTGTACATTCACATTCCACTAGTATTAATATCATCCAAGATGGAGAACGGGAATTAAACACCATAGACAAGCTGGTGAGACCCTCTCATCCATGACACTGGTGTATCACAGTGCTCTGAAAACTTAAAACTCTGCTCCTCATCTCCAGACTACAACAGTGTATAATTGAAAGTGCACCATTAGATAATAGAAAACATGCATTATGAAAAAATAATTTTTGTGTCACAAGCAACACTGTCAACTCTTCCAGTAAGTGGAAAGTAAAAAGTGATCTCATAGGGAGTGCAGTACACCCATAAATCTTTTTCAAGCTGGTAGAAACACTTACTGAGATGTGCTGTGTAGTAATAAACAGAAAATGTTCCAAAAAATTTGAAGACGTGATCAAAAAGTCTTATATTGTCTTATGTACTAGCACTAAATTGCGCTTCATGGATTTAAGTAGTAACAAGATAAATAACAGGGTATTTGGAGAAAATGAGTGAGTATATAAATTGTCCTTGGAATAAAATGACTCAGGAGTTACTGAGTTTAGGCTTTAAGAATTTACAATGTAATAATAATGTGCATTTGTGCAATGTAGTGTGGGCAAGTGGATTATATCGTTGAGACTTCGAGGTTTGAGTAAGGAGTAAGCTTTAGACTGAGATTGATGAATAATGATCAGGAATTAATGTGTTGAGTAATGGGTGAAATTTATGCTGGACTAAAGAGTAGGTGACATTTAGGCTCAGAGCAAAGTCTTGGGATTTAGCCTGAATTTATTTAGGTGAAGTAATAGCATTCTAATAAACAATCATATTTCAGAGGCAGTAAAATATAATTAAATAAAACAGAAAACACCCTGAATTAAATATTACATTGTGGACAATATAATTAGTAACATTTTTGTATATATTTAATTACTCATACATTATTGGATTCAAGGTTTAACATGTCAAATCTTGTTCAGGAGATTTCCATTTGGTAAAACAACATAATTTAAAATTGTTACAGTATAAACAATTAATCCTTCAGCCATTGTGAGGATTAATTTTTTCCTGTCAGCTCCACATCATGTCCTATTCTGCACATCCATGTAATTTAACACCTCCCTTACAGCATTACAGTAAGGTCATTTATCAGTCTGCAAGTGTATGCATTACTACAGGAGGTACAAAGCCATATGGTCATGTTTAGCAAGAATACGTGCAAACTGACAATAATATTAAAATCAGATGTCTTGGAACAGAGATTTGCAGACCTTACCAGTAGCAAGTAAGGAAGTGAGTTATAACACTGATTGGAATTTGTATATGTATATAAGTGAGATGTATATATATAAGTGAGATGTAGATTCAATTATCGTGATTAAGTAGCAGTAGGTTCAGTAGGGTGTATCGTCACCCAAGACACCCAAGACACATTGACAGCGATAGGGCATGGGCAAGATTAGATTGTGCAGCAGTTCTTGTGGTATTGTATAAATACGATATATATTCTCTGCATACTTTGTTCATCTCCTTTCCGCTGTTTTGTAATGGTCTGGATCATTACCATAGATCTGGTATTATTTGGTGTGTGTATTTATTATTAGTGTGTTGTGCTGGTTTGAATGGATCAAACACACCAGTGCTGTTGGAATTTTTAGACAACCACTGTTACTACTTGACTGGAAACCAAAAATGCCCAGCCACAAGCATCCCAGAATCTTCTAGTCAGCATCATATGAGCCCTGCAAAGGGATTAGATAATGGCTGTGACTAGCAGACCCTGTGCAACAACCGATGAGCTACTGTCTCAGACTTTACCTCTACAAGGTGAAGCAGGTGAATGTCTATAATAAAGAGGACTGTGAGTGAACAGTGTTCACTCTCCAAAAAAACTCCAACAACAGTTCTGTGCCTGATCTAACCAGCTCACACTCACTACCACATCAATGTTAACTATAGTGCAGAATTATCCAATGTCCAAATAGTACCTAATATGTGGTGGTTTTGTGTGGGTCTTAACCATTAGAGAACAAAGTAAAGGGGTCGAAGTATGTAAAGAAACAGATGGAGTACAGTCTGTAATTGTAGAACTACAAAGTGTAATGACCAGTAAAACTTAAAGAAAAAAATAATAATACAAATTTCAAAATATAGGATGCCTAAGACTTTTGTGTAGTACCGTATAAAGTAAACAGTATTTTAATTAATATTTTATTGGTGACTATTTTAAACTATTTATATTACTTATCTTCTTCACATGCATGCTGCCCTTAGAAATGGCATGCTGCCCTTGGTGGCTATGCCAATGCACCACATTTTGGTAGGCATTTGTAGTCGAAATAGTAGAATTATCTTTGCTCTCCTTGATGTGTAGTTTCTCTTGATTTTTTTCAGCATACATTCAGGGTATGTGGGAGTTCAGGGCAGGGTTTTTTTCTGTTTTGTGGGGTCAGACAAACCCCTAAACTCAACCACATAAGAGTGCTGTAATTGAGAACACAGGGAAGTCACATCTGGAGTATATATAGACTTTGCACTCTCCATACCTTTTCACTGAACACTCTCTTAAAGTGCATGCACTCTACCAACACGTACACATCACTTTTTTATGTTCCCCCTTGGCTCGTCTGTTCCCATTCATATTCATATAAAACTGCTGTTACTTAAAAATGACTCAAGCGTAAGAAAACATTAGAATGAATACATTGCAAGACTACATGAACATGTTTATCATTATAATACATTTCAGAACAAACAATAAAACTGTTGATGGGGGTGAGATCAAAAAAAAGAAAAAAAGAAATGTCTTAGCTTGCATAAGTGCTTAAAAGCATAATGCAATAAAATTGAATAAAAGTCATAAATTTTTTCTCAATGCATTTGTACGCAAATGTCACTGACTAAGTTACCTGGCAATGTGTGGCCATTCAAATACATTTGTCTCCAACTTCCATAAACAAAAAAGATATGTGTTTAAAAGAGTCCAAGTTTTTCATGGTGCAAATTCAACAACATATTATAGTTATGGTTTTTGTGATTATACTTTTTATTATGCATCATGCAGCCAGTGAAATTGTACCTAAATTACAGATTGCCTTCATGAATTCATTTATCTTCTCTGTTGTTTATCTTAATGTGACTGGCAGAGTTTTATCAACAATGAAGTCATGTACAGTTTGACTTTATCTTAAATTCATTGAAATTTGTGGGAAGGAGGTGACCAAATGTGATGAAGGAAAGTTACATTTAATATTTTTATGATTCCGAAAGTTTGTCCCGAGAACACATTGACACTGTGACTTCAGTGTAACCTGTCCTGGCAGATTGCATTGTCAGATGCCTGCAGTTAGAAACCATCACCAATTGACTGGTCCTCCTGATTAATTCTAACATAGGTTATGGGATCTCTGAAAGGGAGCTCACTGATGAGAGTCAAGTGAATTGAAGTGACAGCTAAAGTGATTTCACCATAGACAGCGTATATCGTCAACTCACTCCTGTGCCTCAGGGTGCAGGGATATGACATCAACTGGAGACAAATGACGAAAAGTGTGCTTGTACTATTTATGTGTGGGGTGAAACTGAACAATCCAAAGAGAACATGAATTCCTGGGCTTTTCAGTTTCAGTATGTAGTTCATCTATGTGTGTGCGTTTCAGACCCCCAGCAGAGTTATGTAGCAAAACTTTTTTTCCCCTTGTGCTCAGTAAAGGGCTATTACTGCTAATACCAGGAATCAAGCTTCTTTCCCCCTCTCCCCTCTGTAGCCCCCAGCCTCATGTGTGGATACAAATAATGCAGGTGAGGTATGCGTTTTTGGATGGGTGTCTTGCTCAATAAGACAATTAATACACACAGTAATAATACATACTCTTAGCTTATTAACAATAGAATGCTTGTTGTTTTTAACATTTTAATATAAATACATAAACATTTACATGTGATATTTACTTAGATATGATGGAAAGGTGAAACTATTTGAGAACATTATATGACAGTTGAAGCCCACATTTGAACTGAATTGTGGATATTGTGGTTTATCTATTGTTTATCGTTTATCTATTATTTATCGATTTGATTAAGTGTTGGCATGATGGCCCGGTGGGTAGCATCGCCACCTCACAACAAGGTCCTGGGTTTGATGCCAGGTGGAGTGGGCTTGGTTCTTCCTGTGTGCACATGGGTTTAATGTGGGACTGTGTTGGCCTAGTGGTTAAGGTACTGGAGTAGCTCTGCCAAGCTACCACAGGTGGGTCACTGAACAACACCCTTAACCCACAATTGGATTGTAACTTGTTAGACTAAGTGACATAAATGTAAAAAAATTAAATAAATGACAAAAATATAAATGTTTACTCTGGGTACTTTTCACATGTAGTCCAAAGACATGTTTGTTAGGATAATTGGTGGGTGAGAGTGTGTGCTGTATGAGAGTGTATTGTTTCTGCCCTGCACCCTGTGATGCCGACTAGGCACCAGCTTTCCGGCGACCCTGATCAGAATTAAGCGGTTAAAAAAACAAATTAAGGATTAAGTTGAAAAAAGTTTGAACATACCTTGCTACTAGACTACTCTTGTCCATGCCTTCTGTTAAGAATTTAGACTATTAGTTCAATAACCATATGTTAACTCTTAATCTAATTTGCAAGGAATATGGTCTATGCACATACTGCTATGTATTTTAACTACAGTGCACACAATAATGAGGAAATACTTCAAAATGAGATCGTCCCATAATAAAATATCCTCTAATTTACCAAAATATGAATCCCCTTAAAAGCAGAGTTTCATATTATAACTGGCTTTTATTAACCTACAGATTAGTTATCTGTTTCTAAGAATCAAATATTTTGATTACATAAACTGTATGCCAATGTTACATAAAATAACATTTTGTGATACTGGAGAAGGGTTATTGGACATTCATTAGTCCGTTTTGCTACTGCAAGATGCCTTATCATACATTATCATTATCATACATTATTCATAAATGTATTCCACAAGTTTATGTTCATTTATAAGTGTTGCAGCTAGTGTTACAATTGCGTCAAGCTGAACTAGTTTAAGTGAATTTTGAAGAGAACATACACGTGTTGGATAAGATATTGGGGACAAGTCAATGTTCTGAGTATATTCGTGATCTTAACAAAGATTTGACTGATGTTGACACCTTTTTTAATGAAAGAAGAGCCAGTGTTGTTCCACTTAATGGTAACAGCCTTCCCACAGGTGGAGGGCCATGTACAAGAGAGCCATTCTCCCTGCTGTGATCTTTTAAATCTTTTTTTAACTAAAATAATATGAATTAACTAGACAAGCTGGATTGTAAGACTTTGTGAGTTTACTGACAAAACAGGACTGTAATTGTCAAATTTTCTATATCTAGTTAGCGTGCTGCTCCATTCTAAACTAAATAGGGTTTGTATTATGTCAACTCATACCATTCTTCGTTGACCTCTCTCATCAACAAGTCATTTCCAGCCACAGCATTGTTCCTTAATGGATGTTTTGTCTTTATTGTTCCATTCTGAGTAAACTCTAGAGACATTCATGAAAATACCAGAAGATTAGCAGATAAAGAAATACTCAGTTCGGGCTATCTGGCACCAACATGACAATTTTGACCAGGCCACAAAAAAATTACTGATATCACATTTTCCCAAATCTGATGGTTGATGTGAACATTCCCTGAAGCTGTTGGCCCATAGATGCATGATTGTGTACATTACACTGAGGCTGCATGATTGCTGGTTATATAATCAAATCCTCAGTGAGTGTATATTCTAATACCATTTGATTCCTCTTAAGCGAATTGGCCCGTTACTTCCTATGCATACTAAATGCTTTAGTGTTCATCTATGACTTCTCATCTGACCTACCCATATTTATCAATCCAATTAACACAAATATATTTACATTCTGCATATTTATTTACACATTTTCAATTAGACTAATCTACAGTAGAATTGAGAATGCATAAAAGAATTGAGAAACAGTTCTAATGTATAAAAGATGAAAACTAGAATAACAGGAATACTTTATTTATTGTCCAACACAAATACCCAAACTAATCTACTAATTGACCAGAATTTGATTGTGTTTGATTCAATCTTTGTTTCACTATGACTTTGAGGTCTATACTTTACACATATACAGTGGTGTGAAAAAGTTTGCCCCCTTCTTCATTTCCTGTTTTTTTGCCTGTTTGTCACACTTAAGTGTTTCGGAACAGCAAACCAATTTAAATAGTAGTCAAAGACAACACAAGTAAACACAAACTGCAATTTGTAAATGAAGGTGTTTTATGTGAGAAAAAAATCCAAACCCACATGACCCTGTGTGAAAAAGGGATTGTCCCCCTTTGTTAAAACATACTATACCTGTGGTTTATCACACATGAGTACATTGTCTCTAGCCACACCCAGGCTACATATCTTGCCGAGATCCAAAGAAATTCAGGAACAAATAAGAAAGAAAGTAATTTAGATCTATCAATCTGGAAAGGGTTATAAAGCCATTTCCAAAACTTGGGAATCCAGCGAACCACAGTGAGAGCCATTATCCACAAATGGTGAAGACATGGAACAGTGGTGAACCTTCCCAG
>JAVSBV010144312.1:0-15951 GCA_033117975.1 Parotocinclus spilosoma | reverse complement strand
ACCGGAGTACCCGGAGTAAACCCACACAGACACAGGGAGGACATGCAGACTCCACACAGAAAGGACCCAGGCCGCTCAACCCTGGGATTGAACCCAGGACCTTTTTGCTGTGAGGCAGTGGTGCTACCCACCAAGCCACTGTGCTGCCCGCATGAATATTAAAAGTTGAAAAAAGTTATTTAACTGTGTAGTGGATTCCTTTCTCAATAAAAACTTAGACATATTCCTCTCTCCAGGGCTGTTATGGACTGCTGACAAAGACTATTCGGACAAAAACCTACTTTACTGGAGCAGTAGCAGCAGGGGTTGGTGGACTTGAGGTAATAACTTCAAAACATTTTCCTGGAATAATGATTCAAGTATTCATGCAATCAAACATAACGATGTGTTTGAATAGGTACACTATACAGACAAAAATTTGTGGACACTTTTTGTAATAATTAAGATCTATCATTTCAGCAACACTCACTTATAATACATCCATAATATATAGCAGCTATTTCTCGACTTTCCATAGACAAATAGTGGGAGTTGGGCTGTAATGAATGGCAGTGACTCTCAGTATCACATATTTATAGGTTTGTGCTTCCACAAAGTCACATCATCATCATCATCATCATCATTCTGCCCTTCTGTCCTTAGGCCAGACTTTTTTATTTGCTTGTTCCTCGGATGTCCCTACTTAAGAATCTACTGAGGAGGGCGGAAAAAAATTGAAAAGAATCTTTATTTTTCAGCACTTTTCAATTTCTCGAGGACTATGTGGAATCAATACAAGGAAGGAGGTAGAAATATTTTTTTATTTAAAAATAAAATGTATTTAACCTACAATTAAATTAAAGTGAATCTGGAAAAAAATCAAATGAACTGAAGAAAACGGTTGGCTCTCCACCGGAGGGCAGAAAAAGCTAATTTTTTTTAATAATAATAAGTTTTTTTTTAACTTCAACCATTGGTGCTGCAGCGGATCCAAGAAATACCAAAACAAAATTATTTATATATTTTTTGTATTCTTCAAATATGATCATCGGCAGATCCGCAAAAAAAGCAATAAAAAAAAGTCTGGCCTTAATAAAATCCATAGAGAACAGAACCTAGACCTCAATTCCACCAGAAACCTCAGAAATGCACTAGAATGCCAAAAGTGAGCCAGGGCTTATCGTCTAAAGTCAGAAGCCGACCTCAACCATGTCCCAAAATTTAGTAAAATGCCCTTTTAGATGAACAAAGGTGGGGGCAAATACTAACATCCATATTTCGGATGTAATTCTTGATGTGTCCACAAACTTTTGTATATATAGTGTTTGAAATATTTGATCTTCTCGAGCACAAGCCTGGCCACTTGCACTTTAAGGTCAAAGACACTGTACTGTATGTCACAACCAAATCTCTCTGTTTTGTCTTAGGTGGCTGCCATGTACTTGGCCCTGTACCTTTTCTGTGTTCTGGACAAGGACAGCACATAAGAATGAGAATCTTATTTGGACATAGGCACTTGGGTTTATAGGTGGACACTATCTAAAATACTGTGCAATTTTTTTGGAGTCTAAAGAGCAAATATGGTTTCACAAATAATTTAAATAGAGGATTTAAATATCTAAAAAGATTAATAATCGGGTAAAATCTTAATAAAAATCAACATTTGGCAGTTGCAATATATCAGTTTAGGTTTAGAAAGAAATGAGCTGGTATGTCTTTACTTTTCTGTATAACCTCTGTTGTCTAAAGCTTATATAGACTCACTGGCCACTTTATTAGGTACTCCTTGCTATGACTGGGTTGGATAAAGTGCTGGAAATTTTGAAACTTTGGTCAATATTTATACGATTGACATGCTGCAGATTTGTCAGCTGCACATCCATGAGGTGAATCTCCCATTTCATCACAACTTCAAGGTTCTATGCTTAATTGCTATTAAATTGCTTACACCTTTACACCCCCAGCAGCAGCCTGAACCGCTGATACAAGGCAGTATGGATCCATGCTTTCATGTTCATTATGCCAAATTCTGACCTGAACATTCGGCAGAAATTCGAACATGTTTCCAATCTAATTGGATTGGAACATGGAACATGCCATAATTCCATTGGAACATGTTTCCAATCTAATATTGCCCAATTTTGGTGAGCCCATGTGAACTGAACTCTAAGCTGCATGATCACAATTTTAAGGAGTGCCACTTAGTGTGGTCTTCTTCAGCGGTAACCCATCTGCTTCAAGGTCCACTGCAATTCCACATCGCGATGCACCCAAATATAAATACGTCTCACCATCTCTAGTTCCAGAGAACACAGGGATCAGGTGTAAGGCGTAATGTACCACCAATCCAGCCCAACACAGGGCCTGAGATGATCTTCAGCTTGGCTCACCTCCCTCAGATACAGCCAACCATGCCTGTATGCAATTCAACTAAATTCAATTCAATTTTATTTATATAGCACCTTTTACAATGTAGCATTGTCTCAAAGCAGCTTTACAATATTACACTGTCTTAAAAGGCCAATTCTAGGAGCAAGCCTAGGGTGACAGTGGCAAGGAAAAACTCCCTAAAATGGTAGGAAGAAACCTTGGGAGGACCAAGACTCAACAGGGGACCCATCCTCCATGGGTGGCCTAGAGTATGCAATGTCTGACCTTGCAACCAGGGCTTAAGCTCAGGGCTTCTTCTTATTGGTACTCGACCCTTGTTGGTTCTTATTTCCTTACACCAGCTACATACTGGTCTTTAGTTGAATGGCCTTCTTGGAATGTAGTGTAAATGAGAAGTCAATTCAGGAGAACACAAAGCACTTCTGTAAGTCACTCTGGATAACGACGTCTGCTAAGTGCTTTAATTGTGAAAATGAAATCAGTGAAACTACAAACCATACCATCCAGCCACCATGCAAACGACATTTACATCAGAAACCAAACCGGGATGAAATTTGACTAGATTTCACTGCCCACAATATTTCCAATTCAGAACTGATTTCCCTGTGGTATTTTATGGACATCCAATATCCAGAACAGCACATGCAAATGTTCTACTGTGAAATAATACGAATTACCAGTAAGTTCTTTTGTACTGTATTTTTGGGACGGAGCTATAGCTGTTTATAAAAAATGGTAGAAAGTGTCAGATCTGTTGTACAAAATAAATGTCTATTAGCAAATAAATAAAAAAAAAGAATAAACGACCAACATGTTACCTGACCAATATTTATATCTATTCTGTAACAACAGACAAATTAAATTCCAAACATCTGAAGTACAGATACACTGAATTTGATGTTATCAGGATATTTGGGCATTTATAATAATCTAAATATGTACCCAGTTAATCAGGTTGTCTAATAATATTAAATTAATTTATTCTTTAGATAATCACATAAGATTTATTTAAATATATGGATGTTTAATTTACAAAAGGTGCATCTCTTTCCCAGTAATTAGTAGCAATAATAATGAGCAGGGACCCCTCCTGTTATGTTACTATAAATTACCCTTTAAGGGATTTTTCATGCAAACATTTTGACATGTGACATCTGTGAAGAGCATTCTTCAGGGACCACATTGAAGCATAGGGCCCCAGGCAAGTGCCTGTCCTGTGGCTTCGCCTCTAGAAATGTGCATAGTGTATCCCTGCTTTAACAGAGCCTGTGCTTAAAACAAATATTACTAAACTAAAATTATCTAGATTAACTTTAATATCCAGTTAAAAATAACTAAAACCAAACCGGCATTTAAATGAGTACAAATGCAACTGAACTCTGCTCTGAACCTAAGCTATATGTATCCTGCTATATGATATATGGAATATCTCAGTTCCCTAACCTAGTAATAATCTATGCCACTAAATACAAACCACTGTATGACATGATGAATGGTGAAATAAAAGAGTAAGGTGCATAATGAAAGGCCTCTTAACTCTGCCTAGGGGTAGGGGTTGTAAAATCATAATCATATATATCTATATATATATCTATATCTATCTATCTATCTATATCATAAACATGACATTTCAACAGCATGGGTCATATCATGATATACAATATTTATCACGATACATGTGATTGCAGACAAAAATGCATCAGTAACTTCTCAAAGTTCTCAAAAAAAATACTGTTCGAATATAAGAATATTATCAGTAAAGTGACTTTTATTTAAAATGTGCTGCATTGTAAAAAGTGCTATACAAATAAACTTCACTTTGACTTTGTAATGTATAGTTATTTAACCGGATATTACTGGATATTAAAGTTAATCTAGATAATTATAGATTAGTAAGGTTTGTTTTAAGCACAGGCTCTGTTAAAGCATGGATACACTAAGCACATTTTCAGAGGCGAAGCAGACAATTCAAAGAAACCAAGACTGCGAAAGCCTAGCAGGTAACGTTCGAGACTCTGAAGGTCCAGGGTTCAAATCCTACCTCTCCCAAGCTGCCACAGTCGGGTCCTTAAGCAAGGCCCTTAACCCATTACTGCTTGGATTGTAAGACTGTAAGAGTTGTAAGTCGCTCTGGATAAGGGCGCCTGCCAAATACCGTAACTGTAAATGTAAACCCCATTCAGACACTGGAAGAACATGCAAATTCCACACAGAGCCCTGCCAGGAATTTTACTTTGGGGTCTCTGGAGCTATGAGGCAAAAGTACTAACCACTACATCAGAGTGCTCGTCACATAACTAATAATTCAAAAAATATTATATGGGTAAAATTCTAGTTTAAATTATAAAGCCAACTCAAATGAGCACAAATCTATTGAAAGGCCATTAAATAAATCATTCTAAAAGTCATAAATAACCTGAGAGTTGGTGAGACATAACAACAAGCAAGTCAAACTCTTACCAAACATGACATTTTATTTAAAAAGTTTTAAAAAACAGCCAAAATGACCAATGATGTAGCAGGAAAATCAATTGTAGAAATGTTTCAAGGACTTTCACTAGTGGTTTCTCCACATGATTTGAAATAAGTAAACAAAATAATAATAATAAAATGCTATTCATTCACTCAATTACTATATTGCACTTATATTATATAAAATATCCAGTGATCGAGCAAAATACAAATTTTATACTTGTGGTTGTAATTATTTAGACTGAAATGCAAGTTTAAAAAAAAAGATCAAATGACACGTCACAGCTTCTATTAAAACAAAGAGTGACCAATATACACACAATCATTATTAGATACACCTCCATGTTTCTACACTGATTGCCTATTTGATCAGTTCCACTTACCATATAGATGCACGGTGTAGTTCCACAATCTCTTAGTACCCTTTACTTTCCCCCCTCTACATACTTTGTTAGTCCACTTTACTTTGTTCCACATTACTGTGTAATGGACGAGATCCCTACAGCAGCACCACATATCAGGTCCTCTTTGGGTGGTGGATCATTCTCAGCACTGCAGCGACACTGATGTTGTGCTGGTATGAGTGGATCACACACAGCAGTGCTGCTGGAGTTTTTAAACACTGTTCACTCTACGAGACACATCCACCATATCGTTCCACTTTGTAGATGTAAAATCAAAGACAGTAGCCTTGACGCTGAGGTTATTAAAAAACTCCAGCAGCACTGTTTTGTCTGAGCCACTCATACCAGTTGGTGGTGTCATGTCCCATCAAGGCAACTAAAACTATGTAACAGATGGACTACAGTTTGGAAATGTAGAACTAAAGAAAAAGCGTTTCTATGGTAAAGCAGAAGTGTTCAAACGGGCAACGGATGTAGAAACAAATTAGTGTACATAATAAAGTGCTCATGAGTGATCTTCACTCAAGCTTATCGCTGCCGAAGCACATTTACTTTTAAGCAAATCTTCAGTTAGACCGTTCTAAAATGTAAGGTCATGATTATAAAAGGCTTCTAGTGGCAAAGCGACAATCTGTCATTTTTCAACGTAAATCTTACCGTATCAGCATTGCATAATGTTTCATGAAATACCACAAAGCCACATAAACCTGTCCTGAAGTTTCACATAACCAAAAATTCACTAAATGTGCATTTACAGAGAAAGCATATTAATTAACTGTGTAATTATACCTGTGGATTACACCATGGTGTCCAGGGATGCTATACTGTGAACTAGATGTACATTCCAAACCCATAACATTACTTTTATGCTTGTTACTGGAAATTGAATTGATACTGTATAAAGTAATCTGTAAATGAGCAGGTGCTTTTAATTCTGTATTTATAGTTATGTAGAGCTTTATGATTGGAACTGCTACGAAAAATCCACTCTACTTTATAACCGTTTAAAATATATTTACTTCTCTTATTGTAGCTTACACCACTCTTTTTGATTGGCTCAGACTCGAGTTTTCTTGAACTTTTCCTCTTACTACATTGAATATGAACTAGTACCAGTGGTATCACTACATTTTATTTGGTTCCTAGAATATAGCTTGGGGTGCATGAGCTGTGTCTCATAAGGTAGTGCTCAGGTCGTATGTAAATATCAATGGATGTTTGAGGCTACTGCCAGTTACAATGTCCAAGTTCAGGAGATGTTCAAGAAGTGACAAATACTCCAGTGTAATGCTGAACATTAGGATTAGCGTTTGAAGGTTTAATCACCAAAACTTACCAAGTTTGTTATCATTTGAGTTTGATTTTCAGCTCCTAGATGCGTAAGGACTGTGGGTGTAGTCAGAGCTAGTGGTCTGCGATATGAATCGTCTACGATAATATCTTAATTGTTGTTCTATCGGTGTGTGAGCTGACATTATCGAGTACATCACTCATTTTGCAAATAACAGTCAAAAACCCACCTTAAGAGTTCATATTCACTGCATCATGTAGCCAGGTGGTATGGACTACTGCACATGTGCACTGACTGCACGCAACGAGCTATTACAGGCTCTATTATAGGCTACACGTACACAGCTACTCAACTCAAGCTAATGTTCTAGCGTAAAACGGCACGACTGAAGTTAAAAATGAGTGAACAAGCTTTATCAGGAGACAAAATACAGACATTGCCAGACTTGCAGACTACATTGTTGGATTTAATTGCTAGACGTGGCTCAGTCCCACTCACGTGGAGGTGGTTTGGCTTTGGGAAGGCGGAGATCGACCAAAAGTTGGCAATATGCAAACTACAACGAACGTCTCGACAACTAACTTGGCTCACAAACTCCAAACTAACTACCGTACAGAATACGACAGTAATGACAAACTTTCTTAATCAGCTGGCCAGGATACCAGCAAGAAAACACATTCAACAAACCTTAATGGAATAATTCCATAAAAAAGCCCTTTTAAAAAGAAAGGCAACAGATGGCAAGGCATACCATGTGCAACCAATTACATCGTGAAAAACACGGTACCGGTTCAGGTGGTTGAACGAGAGGTGTTCAAACAACTTTAGAATTCACCCAAGATATGCACTGCCTGGTTGGAAATACTGTAACCACATTTTAAATGACGCAAAGTATTGGCTAATTAGCATTACCACTATAATCCCAGAAAATAAAGATATCAATGTTATGTCTGTATCGCACACCCCGAGCTAGAGCTTGTTCTACTGGCATTAGCCACCTTGTAAAGACTTTGTATTTGCTACCAAATACGCCTGTTACTACAACGCAAGTTGTACTTGCAGGCTGCCTGCATCATTTACCGACCTGGAAGGTATAATTGCATGTTGAACTGCTTGCTGATCATTTAAAATCTGATTATATCCTGGAGCTTGATTACTAATCTGCAAATTTCTGAAGGAGATCTTAAGGTGTCCACCACAAAACAAGACACACCAATGCAAAAACCATGGCCTGTTTCTCAAATTTCTATTTTAACTGATCTTGTTAAGGTTTACCTTTTAAAATTACCTGAGATGGGTGTTGTAGTACCATAGGTTCTATCAGTAGTGGGACTGGTAACTAGTTATCGATGGAACAGTCTCATCTAAAAAGAAAACGTTCACATCTGTTAATAATGCCAGGTCTCAAAGTATATCAATAAACTGAGCTGACTACAAAACGGGAAACAAAACAGTGGCAAAATAAATAGACTTAAATAGACTTCAAACGTGTACCGTATAACTAAAGAATTCATTGGAGATCAAATAATACTAGGCTATGAGGATCTAGTCCAGTTTTGCTTTCTTGTCAATATTCAGCCTCTCATGTGTTTAAACTCTTCTCACAATCGAACACTGCTCTCTATTACATCACCTCATCCAGTCTCTGAAATGTTGACTGACTCCTTTCGGAAAACCCAAGCAGACTACACGCAGTTGCCAACACTGACCTCTTCCCAGTGAGCTTTACTCACCATTTCCATTTATCTCATTCACATAATGTAAGTCCACATAAGCAGCACATACAGGAGGCTCCAGTGGAGAAGCCAAAGCCAGAGCAGCCATTGAAGCTTCTCACTCAGAGCTGAAGCATGGAGCTTCTCCCAGCACAGGCCTGGTGCTGTCAGGACTTTTGTTCAGAAGAGACCTGGCAAGTGCAGCTACTCTACATCTGCTCCACAGGGGCTCCTTCCTCTTTGGGTGGAGGCTCCAGATGAATAGGGGTCACATTTGCAGGCTTTCGATTGCTAAGGGGAGATAATGAAGAAATTTTAAAACCAGAGATTCACTGACAACGATAAAAGGTTTGAGAAATGAGAGTCAAACTGCAGGACTGACTGCAGGCAGACTTCCTGAATGATCAGAAAGGTGCGGACTGGCTTTATGTTGCCATGTTGCTGTGTTACAAAGGGACAAAATGAACAAAAAAAAGAAAGAAAATAAACTAAAGAAGGTAAGAAAGAGAATAAGAAACAAACAGAAAGCAGTAGAAATTGAAAAGAGTGAAGAAAATATTTAAAGAGAATATGTGGCTTTCCCAATTAAAATAAGAGCAAGACAAAAACATTGAACTACTAATAAATAGGAATTACAATAATAAAAAAATCAATTAAGAATATAAAAAAATCCTATACAATATAAAGATGCACACTGGTTCAGTTATAAACTCAGGATTGATGTTATTTCAGACATATTATTGTTGGAAGTCTGACGGTCTGATGGAAGTTGGGTAGAAGCTCAAAGAGAGAAATAAAGAAAAAATTAAAGACAAAGGGGAAAAAGAAATAAAGCATGAAAAAGTGGAGAAGACAAAAAAACAAAACAAAGGGGGAATCAAAATAAGAGAAATGAGAAAGGACAAAACTGGTGTGCATTTAAAGTAAATAGTTTTCCTAAACCCAGACTTGGAAGAGTTATGCCTGATCTCAGTGGTGATTATTTAAAAGGTTAGTCTTTATTATTAAGTTTTTTACTTCCTCTCAAGAACAAAAGAGAAAACAATAAAAAGAGGAACAAAATTAATGGAGGAATAAAGGAAAATTATAATGAAAGAAAAACCAAAGAGAGGAGACTACGGCCACAAATAACAAAACCAAATAATTAATGCAGGATTGAGTTCAAGCATAATAAATCCAAGCCTGGGTCTAATTAAATCATTTAGTGTAACTGAACGCCATAATTTTCATTCTGACATTTTGGTTCTACTGTTTCTCCACTCTTGTTCTCTTTCTCAGTTGTGCATGAGTCTTAAATATACTACTGTTTTATCAATGGTATAATGATCATTATACTATATATGTTATACTATATAGTTTATTCACATCAATACTATATATGATATTATGTGATATTTTATGATATGCTATGATATATGATATACTATGTACACTTATAAACAACATCAAGTTTTCCAGTATATTTTTGGTATTTCGTTTGGTACCCATCCTTAGAAAGAAAATTAAAAGGATTCTTTACAAGCATTCTGACTTACGAGTAGGGCGAGACTGGAACAGCTACAATGAGGACATGGTTTTTCTTCCTGAAAAGCCTCCATAAGCCTCTGTGATAGCCTCGTACATCCAGGTCCCACACATGCAGGCACTAAAATAAGAAGCGTACACAAAACATCAGTAAATCAGTGTAGACTGTAACTACTTTCCCTAGCATATCCAGACTGGTTGTCATGAGGATGATGCAGGTGCCACCAAGCTGGTTTGATATTTGTGTTTATAGCCCTACCAGAACATGTTGGCTATACACATGGCAGTGATAGTAATGTTATCATAACATCAACTCAACTGTATATATGTAGTCCATCTATACAGTTTAAGCTCTTCGTGGGAGTCCTTATGTCATCCATGTTATCTGCTCTGTAGAAGCTTTTTGTTATATCAGATAAGTAGTGTGGAACGAGAATAAGCTGGAGGGCCGTTAACGGCTTTACATTTATGTAAATGTGTTTACATAAAGTGGGTTTAATTTGATCTCTCCAAAAGCCAAACAGATGACAAATCATTGCTACAGGCTTTGGTACTACATCATGGTAGAATTAATTCATAGTGTTCTTGTCATCCCAAATCTCCAACACTGCTTAGTATCCTGTATCAAATGAGTAAATGGCCAAATCATATCTAATCTGACCTGTCAGACAGAGTAAATTGTCTTGGAATTAAATTCAAGATTAGGAACCACATTACACATACTCTTGGGCAAAAAATACAAAAAATAGCTAAAACCGGTGTTCCACTCAATAGTAGCACCTAATAGCTGAAGAGTAGCATCATGAAACAGTTCTGAGTTAGTTTGTGTTCAAAAAATATTTGTAGGGTTACAATCTGGAAACATGACCAAGAAAAAACACTGGCCTAATTATAATTTCCTTTAGGGTGGGCACAAGACAAAATATATTTTTTAAGATTCTGAAAAACAGACATATTAGTTTGAAATTTACAATCCAATATTTAAATCGTTTTCTGACTTTATCCGTGACAATACCACACTATGTGAATTTTCCCGTTTTAAGCATTTACCTCCCAAAAGCTGACTGTAACAATAAGCAGTGATAATCAAACTGGTCTCAGTTCACTCCCTTACACATTGTTCATTCCGAATTCATTCATTGTTTTTAGGATCAATCACTTCTTTATCTTGTGTAATGTTTTTTGCCCAGAGATGTATATTTGAAAAAGGAAATGTCAGATGCCATGTATAGTAGGTGTGAATAGAAAAACAAATGCCTCGTTAATGTCAGAAGTCACAGAAGGCAACAATCACTTAAATAACCACTTGTTACTACCAAGGCATAGAGAAGAGCATCACTGAATACACAACACCTGAACAATTCTCAAAGTTCACTGTACTATATGAGCTCCCATTATTACCAGATATCAATCCATTAGAACATATTTGGGATGTGGTGGAACGGTAGAATTGCAACACAGATGTCCAGCCGACAAATCTGCGGCAACTGTGTGAAGATAGCATGTCAAGATCCATGATGAATGCTTCCAGGCCCTTGTTGAATTAATGCCACAAAGAATTACGGTAGTTCTGAAGGCAAAAGGCGGTCCAACCTGGTACTGGCAAGGTGTGCCTAATAAAGTGACCCATTAGTGTAAGTTGTATATCGAGATGTGGATCGTATCACCTGAAAGGTAACTTTTAGTCGTTCACTGGTAGGAAATCTTTTTAAAAAAGATACGATCAGATACGAGTTTATAACATCATTGTAATGACTTTTGGAACATTTGGCTTGACGTCCAGTGGTGGTACAGGGAGGTGTTCCACATTCAAATCTCAAGTAATCCCCCAGTTACCTTCAGCGGTCAACTGCTGGCATGCAACTTCTTAAAACATGAAAAACCCTTTCACTACACATGATGTGACATAAAGGCTACAGACTTAGCTGAAAGGCTACAGGGATTTAGCTGACATTTCATTTCAAACACTTGCGGTTATTTATTGGCTCATAATCTCAATACTGGATGCTATATTTTCTGACTGATTTGTGCAAGATTAGTTCCTTAATTAGCTCATTACAGAGCACAGCCATTTAGTACATGAAGACTAATCACATAACTAATGTAGGAGCAACCGGGATCACAGAGAGTCAGCACAGACCGAGAAATACTGAGTCTGACACAGAAAGAAGACATCTGAAATAAATATTGACCAGGATGTCTGATGGACATTACTATCCTCAAGACTCATCACAACCAACTCAAATCACAAACACTGCATTGTTAGAGGCAGGACATGAACCACTGGCTTGTTGTGCTAGCTACTCCTGCACAAAAATACACACCAGTGTGACTGCAATACTGAGAATGGTCCACCACCCAAATAGTACCTGATCTGTGCTGGTCCTGTGGGGGTTATGATCATTAGAGAACAGAGTAGGTAACTAGCATGGAATGTATATAAACAGATGGACTACAGTCTATAATTGTAGAACTACAAAGAGCTTCTATATGGTAAGTGGAACTAATAAAACTGGTGTACACATTAGTGTTCAGCAAGTGTATATCTGTGGTCTGACTCTCCAGAGGCGCTTGTGTCTCAGCATGGGGAGTGGGTCTGTCTGATGTACGGCAGAGACTGGCGGTGCTCTATGTCATGAGCACAAAGCAAATCCTTTAGAAAATTGTTGCCATTTTTTCTCCTATTTGGAATTAGATTTATATGGAGAGGTGTGGTAACGATAGTATTTCCAAAGTAATCAATACATTCATGCTATAAAACTAACATTTTCCAAGTTTTACACTAGGATTTAAAATATATTCTCCATTGACTCCCAGTCAAAGTCATAGACAACTCTAATATGTAAGATGAGAGACGGCGGTTTGTTTTGGTTTGTTTTTGGTAACTTGGTTACGTCCTAATTGCTTAATTTGTTTTTATGAAGCCAAAATGACACCATCAAGCACATCAGACGTTCCAAAACGGAATCGATTCAGCTTCCAAGACCCAGGTGTTTGGCAGAAAAAGTCACAGGGCAGATCAAGATTAGGCATGTCTGTGGAAAAAGGCGTATTCCAAGTTTTACTGGTTTTTAAGTCAATTCTACCTTAGCCAGTTCAGTCCAGGTGCTGGTGTCCGTCTCCAGCTCCATCTTAATGAACATGACGTAGGTCTTTCCTTCAGTGTCTGGAACGAATGAGTCTTCACAAGGGTTCTTGTTGTGGTCCAGAACTTCGGCTTCACTACAAAACAAACACAAACTCACATCAAGATGTTATGCCAAGATGAACTTTTCTGTGTTAATGTCAAATAGATTTATTAATTGCATTATAATTTGGTGTTACACTTTATAAAGGGTGAAATAGAGAATGTGATGTTTCAAACTTAATGCATGACCATTTAAACTAGAGTAATGTGGTAAAGTCTTAGTTAACAATTATCTTTTAGCAATGACAATGACTGCTCACAAAAATTAGGGGATACTTAAAAATTAAATATGCCATAATGAAATTGTTCCTAATTTTTGTGAGCAATGTAGTTGGACCCCAAAATTTTAAACTTGGATTCGTAAATTTCAAACTTTGTGAGCTCTTGAGCCAATTCACCCTGCTCCCGTTCTGAAAAAGTGGTTTCTCTAGTGCTACCTTTCCAAAATGACCATTTCTCATCAAGCCTCTTGTGTCTAAAGCAGGATCCAACTTGGCATCCCGATAAAGCTGCCAGGTGCTGCTATTGCTCAAGTATAAAAGGAAGTTAAAGTAAATATTTGACTGAAAAACAACTGCGTATCTAATTTACTGGTGGACTCTACTTTTCAAGACTTTTGTACAGAACTGTGTTTTGGTAAGTTTGGTAAGTAAAAAACAAACAAACAAAACCAAAAAAAATTGTTTACCACATCATTTCCATTTACAGCATTTAGCAGATGCTCTTATGTAGCGACTTACGATTAATAAAATCTTTCAGTCCAAGCAACTGTGGGTTAAGAGCCTTGCTCAAGTAACCAACAGATGCAGATTGGAAGAGGTGGGGTTTGAATCCTGAACCTTCTGGTCCTTTGTCCAGTATCTTATCCACTAGGCTACAGTCCCATAAGTCCCAGTCCCATAAGATCCTAGCAGGTTCTGGTTGGACTGTGTGCTTGGGATATTACTTATTTGTACTAGTCTGGGATAAAGTCTGTCACTGTTGGGTCCTTGAGCAAGACCCTCAATCAACAATTGCTTTCATTGCAAGATGGTGTCAGTTGATGGTGTCAGTTGTAAGTCACTCTAGATAAAGGCGTCTGCTAAATGACACAAATGTAAATGGACCAAGTAGGGGGCTTTAAATTGTTAATTGATTAAACCTGTATATAACATGTTTCATACTGTTTAAACTACTTTATATATTTGTGTAAATGTATTTTTAGATCTGATAATATCTGGATTTAAATCACTGAATGTGTGTGTGAGCTCAGGGTGTACTTGCACTACACAATCAGTATCGCGCTCAGGCGTGACTGACCCCCAAAGTGCTGTTTGTTTGACCAGTATTGGTTTTTTGGTAGTGAGCGTAAATCACATGTAGTGTGACTGTGAATCTAAGTGCGGCATGAGAAGCCTAAAATGAGCGCGCCACATAATTTGTACATTTATTATAAGGCTGATAACGCACATGAAGTTAGCTGTCTCTGACACGAGTATAAACGAGTATAAACGAGCAGGACAATCACGCTCCAGTATGGTTCAAGGCGATGGGAGTACGGCTTTAAGATTAAACCCGGTGCCAGATTTCACACTTCACAAAGTAAACATGCCCATAACCTCCCTTCCACTCCTGGTCAGCAGTTATAGAAGCACAGGCCAGTCCTTTATTACTAAATTAAAGTTAGCAGACATTTATGTTGTATTAATTACAATATCTTGGCTTTTCATGCTCAGCTGAATATTTGACATTAATTCTAAATTAATTTAAGTTTAAGTAATTAGTTTGACCTCTTTACCATGCTTTATTATTAATTGTGTTTATCCATACATACTTCTATAAAAGTAAGATTTTTTTTTTTTAAATAAGGAAAGAAAACCCAGACAACCAGAATAATAGCAGAACAATCAAATTACTGGTCAATGACTGTTTAAGGAAGATGAATGAATTTACCGTAATAGATTCTGGATCTCTAACTCGTACTCATCTTTCTTTAAGCTGTTAACAAAGAACAAAAAAGTGAAATGAGTATTTTGAAGGAGAAAAGGAAACATTCAGGAAAATGTGTAGTAATTTACTTAGATGAAGACTTTACTGTGACTGTGGAGGCCATGTGAGGACAGTGAACTCCAGAAAACAAGAGGTTATAAAGGGAAAGCCATGGACAGAAACAATAATCAGGCTGTGGTCTTTACACGTTGCTCAAATGGTAAGGGGCCCAAAGCATGCCAAGGAAAATATCCCCCACACCCTTACATCACCACTAACAGTTTGAACTGCTAATTAAAGACAGGATGGATCCACGATTTCATGTTAATTAGGCCACATTGTGATCCCACCAGCCAAATATTGCTGCACTAATCACGCAACAATTTTTCCAATCTTTTTCTCAACCAGTTTGAGTCTCTGTAAATGGTAGCATCGGTTGCCTGTTCTCAGGTGATATAAGTGGCACCCAGCGTGGTCTTTTGCTGCTGTAGCCCATCTGTTTCAAGGTTTGGCATGCTGTGTATTAATAGAAGCTCTTCTGCATACCTTGGTAGTGGTATGGGTTTATGTGTGTTACCATTAACCTTCTACCAGCTTGAACCAGTCTAGCCATTCTCTTCTTGACTCTGACATCAATAAGACATTTCCAGCCAGAGAAGGTATTGTATCTTTCTTAAGCCATTCTCTGTAAATCCTAGAGATGACTGTGAAAGAAAATCCAAGTAGTAGAGCAATTTCTAAAATATTTGCACCAGCTTGTCAGGCACCAACAACCACCTAGGTTTTAAAAAATGCAATGGTAGAGATTCAGACAGGATCCAGATCTAAATATCACAGCACTAGGATAGTAGCTAATATTAAAGGGGCAATTGGCCCCACAACCACCTATGTAATTGTAGTTCCACCCAGATAGTGCTTAAGTGGAACAATATTTATTTATTATTTATTTATTTATTTGGCTTCTTTAACGTCGCTATCGGCATCAGTGGACACATGTAAGCGACACGCACAAGGTTATAT